>ML779605.1:375742-439812 GCA_009831015.1 Picea engelmannii | reverse complement strand
AAAGGAGAATGAAATGAAGCTTCAAATACTAGATGAAGGACTTGACTCAAACAGAGAGGGGGAAAACTATTTCATTTTTTAATGAGCTTGACATAGAAACAAGAACTATGCTCATAACCTCTGTTTCATTTTTTAATGAGGTTGTCACAGAGACGAAAAAACTATCCTCGTAAGTGGTTTCAGTTTTTAACGAGCTTGAAGTCAGAAAAACCATGCTCAAAGACCTCTGTTTCATTTTTTAATGAGGTTGTTACAGAGACGCAAAAACTATCAATGGAAACTCTATTCTTGATCATGGATTCCAAGAGGACAATGCTCTAGAATGACACCATGTCAAGGGATAAAACTCGGTCATGGCTTCCAAGAGGTCTTCACTAGAAGGAAGAAACACACTCTGGAAGGACACCATGTCGAGGGTCGCGACAGGAGTTAAGAGATCAGGCTCTAACAACCCTATTGAAGAGATCACCATGTCAACTACTGGATCTAAGTCATCAGAAGTTGAATCCATGGGTGACAACGCCACATAATTGACCTGTGGCAGGGGAGATACTATCTGCATACAATAACCATTCAGGGAGGCAATCCAGGCGGGGTCAATGAATGAAAGTTGATCAATAGTCATAATTCGTCCATTGTGAGGGAAAGATATCACACGAAGAAGAGTAGAGACAATAGCTTTCATGGCATAGACATAATCTCAACCAAGGAGTAAAGAAAAATCCAAGGGGTCTTGAACTACCATGACATCAATAAAGACCGTTTTCCCTCCCAAAGTTACAGGAAACTGAGGAAGGGTCCCTAAAGGTTGACTAGTTCTTCTATTAAAATCTAACAGATTCTGTGTAACCGACGCAAGTGGAGGACAACCCAATGCTTGCCAAGCAAACAGATGAACCTTCATCTATCAAAGTTTTGGTAACGTCCTGACCACAAACCTGTACTGTAATCTAGAAAGGAATGTAAGAGGGAAGACGAGGTCCAGTTAGTACATCCCAATCAAAACGGATGGCCTCATTACTTGGAGGGGGTTCCACGGGAGAAGGAGGAATACCGCTCAACACGGGAGATTCTGTATCAATGAGAAAAACCTGGGCAATATCAGGTTTACTCTCGAGCGAGAGAGTAGGATCAACCAATGAAGAGATCAGATTGACCACTTGGGTTTCATTTTCCAAAGGGAGAATGGGGTCGATAGGTGGAAACGGATCGACCACTTGGGTTTCACTCTCTAACGGGAGAGTGGGGTTGACCGAGGATGGGATCGGATCAACCACTTGGTCAACTGGTTCATCCAAAGACGTGACCAGATTGACCACTGGAGCAACCGAACTAACCGATAGGGGAACTGGATTGATCATTCCATCAACTACAGGTGGGTTGAGAGAAATCTTGTGATAAGCAGCTGGAAGTTGAGGCTGCGAAACAGTCATGTCTTCTAGGAATTTCGAGGCTTCGTTCATATGAGGGCAAAGGTGAGTTAGATGACTCCCTTTGCATAACATACACAGGAACTTGACTCTACTTTTCTTCTTCCCAATGGTATTGTGACTAGTTGACGGGGGGTCGTCAGTATGTTGTTCAGAGGCTAACGACATGGGTTGGCGAGAGCATCTAGACCATGCTTCTATAACCTTGGATAGACCGGGGAAATCCTTAAGAAGATGGCTACCCTTACAAAGCCTGCAAGGGTACTTGGGCTTATGAGTTGTTTGGGTAATCTTGACAGCATCAACACTCCCAACATGATTAATAGTAACTGGTTGCTCTCCAACATGTTTGACAGTGGTTGGAGGTTTTGATCCTTGCTTAATTTTCTTCTTCTTATTCTTCCTTTTCTTCTTCTTCTTATTCACCGAGTTACTAGCTTCAGAACTTTTGCTCGACGAAGAAGATGGAACGAAAGGCGACCTTGCAAGTGAAGAAGGCGAAGAATACCTTACTGGTGAAGATTGTGAAGGATCAACATGAGGTTGATGCGCTTGGGGGGAAGTGCTTACGATCGAAGCACTTACTACATTCGGGATTACATGAGTGGAAAACAACCATACCGGTAATCCAATCGTGAGACTTGGAAGGCTCAAAGTAGCGATGTGAGGAGGACCAATGTTTCCATAAGAAGGAAAAACAAAAGGTTCCCCTGGAGCAGAGGTTCCTTCATTGGTCATTTTGGGAATTGACGCCATGAAAAACAAAAATCCAATCTAGAGTCCACTAAGGAAAACAAACAACACACGCTAAAAATCTAGGAAGCAGGCAAACAAACAAAACCTTCTCACAATGAACGCACTAGTTGGTGATGAAATCCAACGTCGCGAGAACAAAGTAATATGGGGTTGAGATAGAGCGGGTGGAAAAGTTACGTTGACGACCTGCTTAACGGACTTACAACCTGGTGCAAGCTCCCACACATAATCGTGGGTATACCCTCCAAGGAGCCCAAGTGAGTTTGGCCAACGTTGATTCCATGTACCATGAATACTTTCCCCTCCACAGTCACCTCGGGTAAAGAACCTAGAAAGATAGGCCACTAAGGTTACCACAAACAAAAGTATAGTATGGGGGAACAGTCGTCAATCCGATCCACACGCAAGGGCAGGGTATCTAGCCCGCAATCAACTCAAAAGGCTTCCACTCATCATTGTGGGTATACCTCCAAGTGATCTCTGTAATACGTGCAATCTCTACACTGATGTCAACAAAGCAGGGTGAGTAACTCTGCCAACACCAATGCGACCTAGTGCTTGACCCTTGTGTTAGAAGGGATTCCCAGAACAATATGTTGCAAATGGAATTTAACACTCCCTAACTCAAGATACTATTGTGTTTTTTTGAGATTTTGGAGAGTGTATCTCTCTTCCTACTCCAAAGCACTAGCCTAGCTAAATGTTGGTGTAAAAGAGCCCTAGAAAAGAGTTACTAGATAAATTTTAAGATTACGCAATGTTTTTAAGAGTTGTTGTTTACTCAAAGGTAACGGAAGTGAAACTCATGTTGTATGACTCTGACCCAAATAATGCAAGGATGATAATGAAATATAACACTTTTCATTCAATGAATCCTATTTATGGGAGAGAGAAATTTTTTCCAAATCAACCCTGTACTACAATGCAACAATTTCCTTTCAAATGTCAATGCAAACAATCATGCATCAAAGGACTATTCTCTATGTGTCTTTTTCAAATACTTCAACAAAATCAATAGTTTGATTTTCAATGTTTTCTGAAATACAAAAAACAATATTTTTGAAAGAAAAACTTGTTGTTAACTTTCCAAAAAGAACTCTTATTAACGAGAAAAGAAAATCAAATCATAAAGATTCAAGCAATAACAACCCAATCAACTCTTTCAATGAAAGCAAAAACAAAAAGCAAACAAAAATGTTCTTTCAAACAATCAAGCAAATGAGAAACACCAAGCACTTAACTCTCAACCAATCACTGGTTCTCAACCAATCAAACACACTCAGCTCTTGAAGTCAGAGAGAATGAATTTGCCAATAAGAGTCAAGAAACGAAAGTAAAGCTACAAAGGACAAGAAAAACCTTGAAACCCTAAAACTGTTTACAAAGGAAAACTAAAGAAAGAGCTATATCAATCAATGATCCAGTAAGCTCATAAGAGGTAAATCAACTGATCTGAGCGGTTGTAAAAATCAAAAGTCAATTTCAAAATTTTGAAAAATCTTGCTCACAGGCAAGCAGTTTGACACAGTGCGAGAATCTATGATTCTCGCAGGCAACCTTTTAGCAAGGTGCAAGGTACTCGCACTGAACCCTATGTGCAGGGTGCGAACCTGACAAAAACCACCAAAAAATGGGATTGTTCCCCAGTGGAGTCACCAATTTTGTTATTGGATAAATCCGTAAGTGCAAACACAAACCGATCTCCCTAGATCCACCTGGATCTAGAACAAAACAGGACAGAATAATACTCTTTCCCTAGATTTAGACTATTAAATGAACTAGGAGGTAAGAATCATGAACATACCTAATGATCGCTTCCTTGGGTATTTGTTGTTCCAGCTTCACTCCAATGATATTGTGCCATCTAGACCACAACAATACAAACCAATCGAAGTGAAAACAACTCAAAATATTCAACAGTTAATCTATGTATATGATCAAGGAGTTATACAATAAAGTGACATTAGCTTTATAGGAAACAATCATATTACTGTATCATAATAAATGTGAAAGAGAGATTACAACCATGGCCTTGATGTCATAAGGTCCCTTCCAACTGTCCTTCATTCCCCACACACTTCTTGCTCCAAGGATTCTGAAACCATAGATCTGATAGCTACTCACAATCTATCTTGACAAAACAAATCTCAAAGCCACTCCAACCAAGCTAATAATTCCAAGCTCAAGAACCCAAGCTAACTTTCTCCATGAGAACTCCTCTCCTTTTATAAGTTGAAGAGGGTAAGGTGAGGAGGTTAGGATGATCCCACTAAATCATGAAAGCGAGTAAGATCCAAACCATTCAGATGCCACCTCACCATAGAAGTTTCTCCTTCTAGAAGATTCGAGAAAACGTTCTTTTTTCCCACGTGCTGGAATTCTTGCACCCTAGCTATAGAGAAACCTGCGAACACATCGCACCCTGGCTATAGTGAAACCTGCGAGAATGGGTCATTCTCGCACCCTGCCTATATAGGAACCTGCGAAATTCCTTTTTTATAAGGTTTTTACATAGGAAAATGCAAATTCTTTTCTCAGGAAAAGTTCTTCTCCCTTCTCTCTTTGGGAACTCAGGCCACTGACCCCTCTAAAGGAAACATATAGGTTTACATCATTAATGATCATAGGGATGACGAAAATAATGTGTAACAGACCTCAAGGTTGCTGAACACCTTGGAGGTAAGGCTGTGGGAGGAAACACAGTTGTAGACAGAAGCTCTGAGGAGTTCTGTGAAGCTCTGCCAAGTGGGCATTGAGCATATGCACAGTGGTGCATTGAGAAGAACTCTACTGTGAGTTTAGGAAGAAGAACCAGAATCACTGAGGATTCTGAGAGCTCTGCCAGGTGGGCATTGAGCAGGTGCAAGGGGTGCACAGGAGAAGGGAACAGAACTGCTGGACGTTCTGGGAGAATATACTCTGCCATGATGGCATTGCGTAAGTGTGTAGACAGAGGAGAAGAGAACTCTTTGAGTTCTGTGAATAGAGGAAGAATCCACAGAGGGATCTTCACGGGGTTGCTGAACACCCTGCAGACTCAGCAATAATTTTCTTGAGTGGAAGGATAGCCAGGAGAGAATCCAAGCATTCTCTATCTGTGGGAGGAGAAAGAAGGACAAAATCCCTTAGGGGTCTGAGTGTTGAGAAGCTCAAGATAGACAACACTGTGTGTGCGTGAAGACTCTGCAGAGGCACAGAAGTCGAAGAATCCCTTGGGGATTCAAGGATAAGCTCAGGAGGAGTGGTGGTTTCAGCGCACAGAGTTATAGCTACAAGGAATGCAGAGGTCGAAGAACTCTTTGGAGAGTTCAGAGTTCTCCAAGATCAGGAGGAACAACGTTGTGGTGAACGCAGGTGAGGCTTAAAGGTTGAGAGCTCGTAGGGAGGAATTAGACAAAGGTCGAGGCCTTTGGGCCGCTTGGAATTCTTCCAAGGCTGGGAAGTAGTGTAGAAGCTCAGGAGGAAGCTCAGCAGCCGTTGGATCAGGCGACAGATTCTGGACCATTAAAAATTTCTATGTCCAGGAGGGAGTAGAAGGAGTGGACAAGAAGGATGGATCTAGACCGTTGGATCTTAATCTAGAGGCCCGACAGTCGTCGGATCTGCAAAGAGTTGCGAGGGATTTAACCTCGTAAATAGGAGGAGAAAAGTCTCGGAGGAAGTCCCGACACATATCAGGATATCGAGGCGTCGGGAGTCAGGACATCGACATTCCCATGGATAGGAGATCCGGTAAGTCCACCTTGAAAACCCCGACACAAATCTGGACCGTCCGTCTGAGAAAGGACACATGTCACGCGATCGTCCATTCCAGAGGTCCGGACACTAGACATCGGTATATCGGCACTCGGGAAATCGGAGTTTCCGAGGTCGTGAAAGTCGGGACCTCAGAAGTCTCGAAAATGAGAGGGGTAATATGAACTGTCCATTCTTGGGACACGTGGAAGCGATTGAGTGATATCGGGAAAAATCCCTAAAGGAGGTCGTCTATCGGCGTATCGGGAATCAGGGTATCGAAAACCCCGGGAGCGAAGTGTTCAAGCGTTTCGGCATTGCGATGTCCGAAACCCCAATAGGAGGCAAGGCTGTGGTCTTGTGAGATAAGAGGTCACATCGATCAGGAGCTTAGCTAGGAGGGCTAATGCGTAAAAGGAGTGTATCAGGATTTGAAGGATCACGAGTCCAGGGGGCATGTGAGTTTAGGCATTCGAAACTCTGAACCTCGATAGTAATATATGATTGCAGTCGCATGGACCTTGGCATAGCTAGGAGGGGCTAAGACCAAAAAGGTCGCGTATTGGCGCATCGACAAATCGGAGGTCGGGAGATCGAGAGGTCAGGACCTCTTGATGTCGGGGATCACGAAACCCCAAAACCCAAAATTAAATTGGGGAAAGGTCACAAGCGCGTGCAGAGGTCGTGACAGAGAAAAGAGAAGGACCTGTGGATCGGGTTTTCATCAGGGATTCCAATAGGGAATTGAAAGAGATAATTTGGCTCAAAGGGGAATTTGAACGATCCTGTGAGTGGACGTAGAGTGCGTGTAGACTGCGTGTCTACGTCACAATCCTTAATATTGGAGCACTTGTCAGTAATTGTTTCAAGTGTTGTAAACTCTTGTCGCAATCCATTGTCCACTGAAACTTCACTCCCTTTCTTTGCAAGGAAGTGATTGGGTGTGAAATCTTTGAGAATCCTTCAGTAAATTTTCTGTAGTAGCTTGCAAGACCCATGAATGATCTCACCTCTGTCACATTCTTCAGCGATGACCATTCTCTAATGGCCTCTATCTTCTCAGGATCCACTGCTATCCCATCCTTTGAAATGATATACCCCAAATAATGAATTTGTTTCTGATAAAATGAGCACTTGCTCAATTTGGCATACAACTGATGCTCCCTTAATACTTGCAACACCATCCTCAAATTATTCTCATGCTCTTCCTCTAACTTAAAATATATAAGAATGTAATCCAAAAAGACAATGACAAACTTGTCCAAATATTCTTGGAAAACACCATTCATTAAGCACATGAAAACAACTGGTGCAATTGACAACCCAAATGGCACCACTATGAACTCATAATGACCATACCTTGTCCTGAAGGAGGTCTTGTTGACATCTTCTTCTTTAATCCTTACCTGATGGTATCCTGATCTCAGATATATCTTTGAAAATATCTTTTCATTCTTCAATTGATCAAAGAGATCATCAATCCTTGACAGAGGATACGTGTTCTTAACAGTCACTTTGTTCAACTATCTGAAGTCAATGCACAATCTTAATGTTCCATATTTTTTTTTCACAAACAATACTGGGGAACCCCAAGGTGACACACTTGGGCGTATATACCCCTTCTTCATAAGTTCTTCAAGTTGCCTTTGCAACTCCTTCAACTCTAGTGTACTCATTCTGTAAGGAGTCTTTGATACTGTCACTGCTCCAGGCATTAAATTTATAGAGAAATCAATGTCTCTCCTTGGGGGTAGTCCTGGTACCTCCTTGAACACATATTCAAAATCTTCCAAGACTACATAATCCTCCAAATTTGGCACCTTATCTCTAGGTGTCTCCTCCAAATGTGCTGCAATTATTTGGCACCCTTTTCTGTAACATTTCTTCAGTTGCAATGTTGAAATTTCTCTAATGGTTACTGCTCTAGGAATTCCCTGCACTTTCCTTAGTTTCCCTTCCGCATCCAAGCAAGTAAATTCTTTGTTATGGTAGTCTAGGAGAGTATGATGTTGGTCCAACCAATCCATCCCAATTAGACAGTCATAGGAACCTAAAGGCAAGATGTTCAAATCTGCCTTGGTGCTTAGTCCATTCATGTTCATGAGGCATGACTTAACCATCTCATTAACTTTTCTTATGGCTCCTGTAGCCAACTGCACCAACCAGGATTTCCCATGCTTGCTTCTTGGAAATTACAAACTTTCCACCATCTTAGGGTCTATATAACTATGACTAGCTTCTGAATCAATTAAAATAGCAATGGCTTGGTTGTTGATCATACGTTCGACTTCAATCATCTGGGACTGATACTCTGCTTTCTTGTTGTCCAGGGCTGCATAGATCCTTGGCACATATCTACCCATGTCCTCCACTATTTAATCTTGTTGTACATTGTGAACAACCCTACCTTTTTCACCTATGTGAGGATAATCTCTGAACCTATGATCTCCTTTGCAACCCCAACATTGAATAGGTGGTTGCCTTGGCCTTTGAATCCCCATGTCAATCGTTTTGGGGTCTTTAGGAATTTTTTGTCCTTGTGGATTATTTTTGAAGAATGGTAGCTTAGCTCCCTTCTTCCTCTAATCCATATTGAATTTAGTTTTGTCTTCCCAAGCCTTTTGGAAAGATGACCTTGCTTTTTGCTGATCATATAGGCATTTAGCTCGCCTTATGGTCTCTTCCAATGTCTTGGGATCATCATACTGTATTTTGTCACTGATGAATGATGGAAATCCACTCCAAATACCTTTGAATTTTGTCTGTATCATCCTTGATGAAAGAGACATACTTCAACAGTTCTAGAAACCTTCTCTCATATTCATGTATGGTCATACTTCCAAGCTTGAGTTCAAAGAACTCTTTCATTTTCTTGTCATAGTATCTCTGAGTCAAGTATTTCTTCTTAAAATGCTTCTTGAATTCCCTCCAAGTAACACTTTTCTCTTTAATGTGCTACAAATGCACAAGTTGATCCCACCATATGGAGGTTTTTCCCTTGAGTTGATAGATAGCAATTCTACCTTCTGCATGAGAAGAATAATTATGCAATTGGAAATACTTTCTCATGCCCAACAACCATGTTTCTACATATTCATCCTTTTTGTGCTCACCATCAAATGTAGGAGGTTTTATTTTGTTCATTTCTCCTCGTAGTTCATCTACCCTAGACCTCTTATGCCTTCTCGCGGGGATTGAACTTGAGATGTTGTCTGCTCTCTTATTGGAATTCCTTGGGGAGTGACGGTGATGTCTGCTAATATTTTACTTTCTTTTCTTTCCTCATCCGAAGGCTTGTGACTTCCAAATTTTCTTAAGCCAGTCTCCTTAACCAATTTATTTTATATTATGTTCAAGCCCTCCAATAACTTCATGTTGAAGTCATCCTGCTGCTCCTTGGCTCTCATAATCCTTTCATTATCATCTTTATGGATTTGGACATCCTTCTGCAAATTTTTAATGGTCTCTGCCATATTCATGTTTTCATTCCTTTCTTCTCTATGTCCATTGGAGTTTGTTCCTTCAATGCCCAAATGGACATCCATCCCTCTGCTCTCATCTTGACGACTATAATTCCTTTTTCCTCTTCCATTCCTATGGAATCTGCACTGGTCTCATCTTATCTAGTTGTTGTTAATTATGAAAAACGTGCAACCATCGAAACTTATTAGGCTAACAATTCAACAATTCATGAAAAAATATGAACCATTTTGGTTCAATATATACATCAGCATTATCTCATTTGATTTCCTGGTGTTATCACCATGAAAATTCTAGATAAGACCCAAGTATTGAGAATCATAGATGTGCGGCGCCTTCAGAGATATATCTGGGCAAGAAGGTGGTTTTTCGAAACCACTTTCGCTAAGACGTGGTATCACGTGCTTCAATATGTCAAATCCACCACTCGTGGAATGAGCGAATGCTAGTCAGATCACCCTATTTCACTCGTTTGGTACTTCACAGCCATGTGACATCATCTGAACATCACCATGTAACAAACTCAAAATCTAATCATTTGAAATGGATTAGCCGAGCATGGAAACCCAACACACTTGTACGTAGTTTGTCTGCGCTTCATAATTGGGATTCTATAACTACCAATCCTTAAGGATGAAGAAATATGCTTATACATAAATGAAGTAATCTCCAAATTGCTCGAATTTATTCTCTTTGTAAAATAATTTTGGTATCCACAAACTGAGATACATGGACAAGGCTAAATCCAGCGAGACTAGTTATTCTAGCAACATGCTAGACTTTCCTACGAATAAGGAGGAAAGGGTACTTTCTCACATTCTAGCTACTAAATTACATAGAGCCAGTTATAGACTCACAATTGGAAGTCAGGATGAATCCTACTATGAAGGATTTAGTCATCAACAGGCCAGCTGCTAAGAAGAAAAGGAGCAAGCAACAGAAGAAGGAATCCACAGTTGAAACGACCGATAGTGTTGGAGAGAATAAACCGGTCTGGTTAGATTATTTAAAGGAGGATATCACTAAGCTGAAATGAGTCTTCAACTAAAATTAAGTATGCTTCAGCGAATTTTGGACAGTTGGTAGCAGAGGTAAGGAGCACCAAAGATGACAGGCATGTTCTTAAATGACCCTTTTTCAAGGATAACTACTATCACTCCCTTTTATGTAATTTTGGGATTAATACAATTATATAAATGCAGAAACGGATTTTGGATTGTTTGTTACAAGATTTTAACTGGTGGTGTTATGAATCTTGTTTTCTTTCATAGTATGCTTTTCTTGTAAGCTTATATTTCACTTCCATCTGTCTGAATCAAAGGAATATACAACTCAGAATTCTTTTTAATTAATACTCTGATGCGGTTGTGTGTTTATTTTTCCTTTAATATCATGCAAATTTTCTATTAAACTCAGACTCATCGCCTTCCAAACAACTTTGTGCGCACAAAAATTCAACCTGTACACCTATATTTATCATGCACAACAATACCACAAGGTAGATCGTGCTTCTGCGCACCTATATCCACTATGCATTTCTTCTCCGTCACGCAAATAACTTGCGTACACTACTTTTGCGTTGTTCGCCAATATCCACTGCACACAGTTTTGGTATCGGGCACTGATATTCCACATGCATTTCTCCCTATGAATTGCACCATGCCAAAGTTCAATATGCCCCACTGCGCACAATAATATGCGCGAACCATTGAATACACTCACGTGAGACAAATTATGCTTGTACTATGCGCACACAAACCAAACTTTGTGTTATGCAATACTTGTGCATCCCATGTGCACATTACTATGTGTGTGCTCACCGCGCAAGGCTAAATTCAGCATGTGCATCTACACACAATATTCTTCCGTGCGACGCCACAATTTACCGCGCACACTTGCATGCCAACATTTTTCGCGTGGTGCCAAAATTTACCGCGCGCGCCTGTACGCTAATATTTTCGATGGACGTTTCGTGACTTGAAATTTGGTCACTTCAAAATTAATCTTTTGTGAATATTTGCTTCAATTGAACCTCTCCGGCCCATCTAGGCTCAGTGTTTGAACTGGAGCTTTGATACCAATTTGTAACGATCCCCATTGCTCTGATACCAATTTGTATTGTTCCCCGGCCACCCACAGGCCGACGAATGCCACTTCAGAGAAATCTCTCATGATCTGATACTAGTTTGTAACATCCCTAGCCTTCAACAGGCTGGACCATGCTACTCGAGGGAACACTTTCATTCTCTTACTGCAGAACATACAGTAACATACCCAGTATTCAACTGAGCTATACCACATAAATTTTCTCTTCAAACTGCATGCAAATTAAACATATACATACAACACTCTTGCGGAAGCTTTACATATAAACATAAAAAAACAATTACATTCTATAAATATATGATTTCATACTGAAATAAAAGTAAACACATATATCCATCATATATAGGGAAATACCCATAAACATACAGACACTTATAATCACATATATGATAAACTGTAACATAAGCACGTAAATAACAATGCAATATATAATTTTAACATACAATTGGTACTTATCTTGGAAAGATTGTCACCAATTGCGTACAGACCGTCCACGAACCTCCCAACCTTAGAATACATTGTTCATCACTCTCAACAGTGAGTCACCCACGAGCTGGGACTGAACTCCACCCGAGTAAAGGGGTTCGTAACCGGGCTAAGGTTCATAGACAACAGGAAAGACTCTGTCTCAGGTGTTCACTCAACTAACAACCTACAACCTCTCATTCCCCACATGCTTGTCCCACCCAAGGAAGTGTGCCCCTTCTCTGCTCAACAGTTCCTCGACTGCCCCACTTCCCTTCCAGGGCTTCAGCAAGAGGCCAGACAAGAAGTCTCAGAGCACTGTAGCTTCAGTTTAGCACCTTCAGGAATCAATCCCCAACAATTATCTCGCTCAAAGAATCTCTCATGGGCCTAACAACTCGCCTCTTCAATTTCCCACGGGCCTAACAACCCGCTTCTTCAATCCTGCTCCAAGCTAACCAAGTACACCAACCGTAAAAGGTTATGGAAATAGGCTCAGATACAGTGAAATGAATGCCTGAAGGATAATGGGCTGCATGAGTGAAATGGTCATGGAAACATTGACTAGATGACTGAGTGATGGAAGGAATCATCGTGAAACTGATCGTGAAGAATCATCATGAAGGTGATGGTGAGAATGATGTTAAAGTTGCTGGTAAGAATCCTCGTGAAAAGTGACCAAATGAGCTAAGTCCCTACGATATGAATGCATGTCCCCAACTTGACACTTGTCATGTTGGAAGCTACTTTGGTCCTCTTGTCCCCAACTTTTAGAACTTAGGATAAAATAATTATCCATACTTTATGTTTTAAAAAAATATTAATATAACATTCCTTTTTGGCTTAATCTCTCTATCTTAGCCCTTTCCTTAACTTTTGGCCCTCCCTTTCCCTAACTGGTGAAGTTCAGTCCCCCATCTCTTTTATCGTGGTCGATCTATGTGCAACGATGTATTTTATATTAATCATGAGACATATACAAAATAGGTGCACTGGCCTTTAACATCTAGACGCTATGGCCTAATTCCAAAACATAAGCATATCAACTTATAATAACTGGCTCACCAGCCTATAACACATATTATATACACAAGGTTATCTAACCTCCATACTGTGCTCACTTTAGTTATTGTGCGCGGTATCCGGGAATGTGCACACTACATCATTTTACTACACAGTTCATGCATGCACTATGCCATGGAAGGTGCATTAAAAAATGATGTCAAAACAACTCACTAGATTAAGTACACTTACATTACATTTACAATTGGGTTTGGCCAAGGGATATTACAAGTTTTATGTTGAACATCATTCATATTCTGAGTTTTGTCCATTGACCTCCATCCATATAAAACCAACTTCCACCATATAAACTCTGATGGGTACTGGGATTACCTTTGATGCAATACGAGGGTGACTTCTAGTGCTAACAGGTACCATATTTAAGGGCAACACCAACTACCATAAAGGATTCCCAAAAACTTGACCCGCTTCCTTCAATTTTCCCCCCATCCAGATAGATGAGTGCCTATTTCTTTTTTAATGATCTTGAGGAGGATAACAAATGCTCAGTATAGCTCATCCTTCGGATGAGTCCCTCGACATATGTTTAATGAACCTGAAGAAAGAGGGGTTCGGTCCTAGATCAATCCTTCGATGCATAATTTTACGAGTCCATAGAAAGAAAAATCGGTTGTTTTTCATGTTTAGAGAGTCTGAATAGAACTTAAATACGACTCCATGGATGAATTTTTCATAAATTTAGTCTCCCAAGCCCGAAAAAAGTGTAAAACAATACATGGGAGAACTTTTCTAATCATGCTTGATCAGAGTGTTCCTTTTTCGTAATTAGTCTCGCGAGGCTGAAAAAGAGATAAACTACCATTCAAAAGATGCCTTTTGAAACCTTTTAATGAGTGTGAAAGGAATCAAGATCACTCAGAAATATTTTCATGTTTAGGGAGTCTAAAAAGAGATTAAAGGAAACTCCAAAGAGTTCCCAACGTAATGTCCAAAGGTTTCGAACAATACCCATGGATAGTTGGTACTTTTCCCCTAGCTGCATGATAGTATGATTTCTAAAGGTTGGATACCTCCCCCCCAAGCTTCATTTCATCCATCGACATTGAATTTTTCACCGATTTATGTACCAGATGGAGAAAAATGGTCAACAGACAAAGGTGGGTGAAAAGAAGGTTAAGTTATGAGATCTAGGGAAATACTCGACTCAACATCCACGAGATCTAGAGAAAGACTCGAATGAATGGGAGAGGTGACCATTTCATTTTTTAACGATCTTTTCAGGGAGAAGAAAACTATGCTCGCAAGGTAGGTTTCATTTTTACACAAGCTTGAAACTAGAAACTATGCTTGAGGCCCTCTGTTTCATTTTTTAATGAGCTTGACACAGAAACACAAACTTTTCTCTAATCTGGTTTCATTTCTTAACGAGCTTGAAATCAGAAAATAAACTATTCTCAAAGACCTCTACTTGATCATGGCTTCCAAGAGGACAATGCTATGGAAGGAATACATGTCAAGGGACAAACCTTAATCATGGCTTCCAAGAGATCTTTGCTAGATGGAAAAACCACACTCTGAAATGAATACATGTCGAGGGGAACAATAGGGGTAGGGAGATTAGACTCTAATATCCCTATCGAAGAGATCACCATGTCAACTACCAAATCTAAATCAGAAGAAGGGAAAAAATCCTTCTCGTTTGGAGTTGAATGCATGGGACAGGTTTCCATAGAATTGACATGTCGTGGGGCAGATGTTGATGGCATGCAAGGACCATTTAGGGAATTTGGATGGTGTGCCATCGTATTAGGGCCAATGAATGAAATTTTTTCTATAGTCACCATTTTTCCATTGTGAGGGAAACAAATCAATCGAAAAATCGTGGACACAATAGCCTTCATAGCATAAACATAGTCTCGTCTGAGGAGAAAATTAAAATCCAAGGGGTCGTGGACTACCATCACGTCAATAAAGACAATTTTCCCTCCCAAAGTAACATGAAACTGAGGAAGGATCCCTAAAGGTTGAGTAACTCTTCTGTTAAAATCCAACAGATTCTGATTCACCGACGCAATCAGAGAAGAACCTAAATTTTTCTAAGCAATGGAGGAAAAAATACTAATGGATGCACCCTCATCGACAATATTTTGAGGAATGTCCCCACCAAAAATATGAACAGTGATTTGGAAAGGTATATAGGAAGGGAGATGAGATTCCGGTAGTGCACCCTGATCTAAAATAATGGCCTCATTACTCGGAGGGGGTTCTGTTGGAACTGGTGAATTTCCCTCTAGTCCAGAAGAATATGTAGAAATAGAAAAGACCTAAGTGACATCCCTCCTCTTCAAAGGAGGAGTGGGATCGACCAAGTGTGGGATTAGATTGACCAATTTGAGTTCACTCTCCAAGGGGAGAGTGGGATCGATCGAAGTTGAAATCAGATCGATCACATGATCAACTGGCTCAACTGATGATTGAACTGGATAGATTACTTGACCAACTGGATTGACTGATGATGAAACCAGATTGACTAATTCATCAAATAATGGCGGGTTGGGAGATATTTTATGGTAATATGTTGGAAGTTGTTGGTGGACATCAACAATATTTTCCAACAAATATGAGGCTTCATCCATGCGAGGACAAAGGTAGGTGCGGTACATCTCCTTACATAAAAAGCAAGGAAATTTGGCTTTACCCTTCATACTTCCAACCTGATTATCACTAGTTGATGGTTTGTCACCAACATGTCCTTCAGCTGCTAATGACGCAGGTTGATGACCCAGATACCACACTTCTACAACCATGGGAATACCAGGGAAATCCTTAAGAAGGTGGTCACCCTTACAAAGCATGCAAGGAAATTTGGGTTTGTGATGTGTCTTGATAGACTTGTTGACATTATCAACACTCCCAACATGATGAATGTCACACATCCACTACCATAATAAAAATTTTCGTTGATTTCTGTAGAATCAGAGCCCCCGAATTACCTACGGAGGCCTAGCGCAAGCTAGCTCTTTCTCTCTCTCTGCTCCCATGTGATCGCAGATCATGATCACATGTCAAATAATTCGTGGTGCCTCTTTGTATTTCACGCCTCAGCGCTACAGTGATGTCAAATCATTCGACTCTGCAACCGTCGAACCCCGACAGGGTTAGCAACTGGCCAATAGGGACGAATCCCTACAGGGTTAGCAGATGGCCAATAGGAACGGCCCTGTCGCACAGTTGAGTGGAGTACAGGTGGCGAGAGGGGAAACACGATACGGTGGGCAACGTGACAAGAGACAGGTCCCACTTCACACGCCACACCATTCCAGACCCCCCCCCATTAAAGGTAGAATGGCAAGGGGGGTTCGGAATTCGCCTGAATGTCGTTGATCAAGGCGAATTGATCCTGACCGTTCCGGAGTTGCATGTTCGATTCCGGACCCCCCCCCCACCGCTAAAGGAAGAAAAACAAGGGGGCTTCGGAATGAAGCCTCAACCATAGATCTGGGCGGGTGGACCTTGGCTGTTTAGATCTGCTCACCAGTTACCCTAAGGCACATTCACGCCCCGGCTTAAAGTTGACGTCTCTTCCCCACATTTGATGGTCATTATAGACCTTGAGATTCTCCGAAGGAATCTCGTCCGTTCATCGGGACTTACCCACATGCTAACATCTCGATATTTATAAGTCGAGATTTATCAAGGCGAGAGCCCGACCTCTTGTCAACGGAACTCCCGAATCCCCGATTCCCAATTTCCCGAAACGGGTAATCTCTCGACACGTAGCCTCTCGAAATCAGTCGGTCTACGACTACTTCGGGGTTTCCACCATGGAACATCCCGATCTCTCGTCACCATAACTCCCGAGTTCCCGATTCCCGATTTCCCGAAATGGGAAATCTCATGACACGTGGCCTCCATTAATCGAACAACCCAAATCTATTTCAGGGCTTTCACCCTTATCCACTAGGGGTTTAACCCTAGGGTATCTCCTGACAGATCCAACGGTTGTCGGGTTTTCCAGCCGAGATCTGACGGCTCAGACAGGTTCCTAACTTGTGCATTCTCCCACGACTTCTTGGACAAGGAAAAATCAACGGTCCATATGTTCTCATGGACCCCGGGGATCTACGATCCCGATTTCATCGCTATCCACAAAGGCACAAAAATACAAGGTGGTAAGGCATTTAACATCCTACTTTCTCCTACCAAATCTAACGGTCATGAGTGACCACATATTTCCCGACAGGATCTCGTCCGTCGATCAACACCTATCAAGGTTAAGGTACTTATCTCCCCAGCTTCTTCTTCTTATATGACGATCATGAGTGACCACAGATATCCCGACGGGATCTCATCCGTCGATTCGATACTTATCAGGGATTTCTTAAGGCCTTGCGCTTTCACGTCCTCCTTCCATATTCTTGAGGATGTTTTCAAGGAGGGTATCTCTATGTGGAGGCTTACCTAGGGTATTATCTAAGGCAGATAAGGGTATCTCTCTCCCGAGAACTAGGCGTGAAGTCTGAATTAGATCAGTACGCATATAAACAACAATTTAAGAGAGCATAAGCCACACGTATTCTTTCCATATAAACATACAACTACCAATACTGATCAAGACACCATACATACATTCTTATAATGAAGTCATTCATGATTTCATAGCTTATGATCATAAATGTCAACACACATATATTTCAAGATGTCAAAGGCAAAACACTCATCAAAAAGTAACACCAGGGGTTATGCAACTGCTGAGAGGGGTGCTCGTTTCCACCCAACCGTAGGCTCAGTGACTCCCAGCGGATTTACGACTAGCCACCCCCAAGATGAGACCACAATGCTATGAGACTGCGTCTCTGTTTTCCAGTGACCAAGAGAGAGGCTTACTCTCCTTCCTCTCTGCTATCACTCACTCTGCATATCGCCAGAGTTCTCTTGCTCCCCTCCCGTCTGCCTCCAATCACTTCTCCCCCACACCTTATCCTCTTGCAAGGTTGCGTGTGGTGCGATTTCCCTCGCGCTGGTTAGGCCTGAAAACTCTACGGGTGGGTGGTTCACCTCCCCATCCCTCTTTAACTCCTGAGGATCCATCTACCTACCAGCCCGCGAGACATTAAATTCGGGGCCAACGAGCCACTTTTGGTTCTCTGGGCCAGTGAAGTCCAAATACGGCATTGATTTTCGGTGGAAGTTAATGCCACCTTTCCAGGTGCCTTCCACCACCTTTCTGTAGCCATTGTGGTCTCTTTTTTAGCATATCCCCTCTCAACAGTCCTGCAATATAAATTCATAATATTATTCACATTCATCGACCTTTTCCACAAGGTCCATTCACATCACATATTCACATTTCTGAGTTTGCCACAGTTCTTGGCCAGTCCAGTTATTTTTACAAACTGGGGGAAAACAAGGTGTTACAATTCCCTCCCCCTTAAAGGAACATCGTCCTCGATGTTCTTGTATTTTAACATGAATTTCATGTACAAAAGTAAACAAAATCGGATATGTCTGTCTCATGGCATCCTCCATTTCCCATGTAGCCTCATCTGGGCCAAAATGTCTCCACTGCACCTTTACCTGTGCAATGGTTTGGTTCCGGAGCGGGGTTTCCTTTTGGTCCAATATGCATTGGGGTTCTGGTAGAAATTCTCCCTCCGGTTCCACCTAGATCACAGACCAGTTAATTATATGATTAGCATCATGTACATATTTCTTCAATAATGAAACATGGAAAACATTATGTGCTTTTACTGTGGAAGGAAGTGCTAGCCGATAGGCTACAGGTCCCACTCTATCTAGAACCTCAAAGGGTCCACAATACCGGGGTGCCAACTTGGCACAAGCTCCCATTTTCAAGGAACTCCTTCTGGGCTTAATTCTGAGATATACATGGTCTCCCATTTTGAACTCTCTTGGAGTTCTCTTTTGGTCGGCATAACTTTTCTGTCAGTTCTGGGCGACCTTCAGATTTTGTTTTATCTGAGTCACTTTTTGTTCCATTTCTTTCAATATGTCGGGTCCAAAAGAAATCCTATTTACAGGATTACTCCAACTGAATGGAGTATTACACGACCTACCATAGAGGATCTCAAAGGGACTCATCTTTAACGATGCTTGGTAGCCGTTGTTGTAGGAGAATTCTACCAATGGCAGGTAGTCTTCCCACTTCCTGGGTTGATGCATTACATGCATCCTTAACATATCCTCTAATATTTGATTCACTCTTTCTGTCTGTCCATCGGTTTGAGGGTGATAGGTGGTGCTAAACAACAATTTGGTCTCTAAACCAGCCATCAGTGATTTCCCAAAATTGGAAGTAAATTTGGTGTCTCTGTCAGACACTATCTCTTTCGTCATACTATGCAGTCTGAACACCTCTTTTATGAATACCTGGGCGATATCTATCGCCTTGTAGGTTGATTTGATGAGGATGAAATGAACAGACTTGCTCAGTTTATCCACCACTACCATAATGGCGTCATTCTATTTGGTTGAAGTTGACAATCCAGTGATAAAATCCATGGAGATGGTTTCCCATTTCCATTCTAGGATGAGTAAAGGGTGTAATAGTCCTGTTGGGTGTCGATGTTCTACTTTAACCTGTTGGCACTCTATGAATTGGGCCAAATATTTGGCTATGTCTTTCTTCAATCCAGGCCAATAAAATTGTTTCCGGGTGGAAGTGATCATTTTCTGGTATCCTGGGTGACCAGTATATGGTCTTTTATGTAGTTCATCCATAATGAACCTCTTCAAGTCATCATAATTTGAAATATATAGTATATCTCTGTAAGTGAGCAGACCTCCTTCGGTCATCTGGTAGCCTTCATATTTTACTCCAACGGGTTCTTGCTGTAGGTACAGGGTCACAGTCTGAACGAAGGGATCTGTCTCATGTGCATTTCTGACTCTGTTCTTGACATCTGTCTCGCAGGTGCTCACCGTTGCCAGGTGAATTGTTTTCATGCTTCTGCTAAGGGCATCGACCACCCTATTTTCTTTCCCTTTAATGTGTTTGATTTCAAAATCAAATTCGCTAAGGAGGGCCATCCATCTAGCTTGTCTGGCATTGAGCTTTGGTTGGTCAAACAAATACCGCAATCCACAATGATCTGTCATAAGTACAAATTTTCTTCCCAAGAGGTAATGCCTCCACATTTTCGAGGCATGAACTATGGCAGCCAGTTCTAGATCATGAGTCACATAGTTGACTTCATGTTCGTTTAAATTTTGGGATTCATAGCAGATCACACTTCCTTTCTGCATAAGGACTCCTCTGAGCCCTTCCTTACAGGCATCTGTGAACACAAGGAAGTCAGCTTTTGGGTCAACGATTTTCAACACGGGTGCATGGGTCAGTAGATTTTTCAGGGTTTGGAATATTTCTTCACATTTCTGTGTCCACAGGAATTTTGTCCCCTTCTTCTGGAGGGCAGTGATTGGACAACCATTCTTGGAGAATCCTTTTATAAATATCCTATAGTATCCTGCTAATCCCATAAAGGATATGATGTCTGAGACATCCTTTGGGGTAGGGAATTCCATGATAGACCTGATCTTGTCAGGATCTACTGCTACCCCTTGTTCGGACAAAACATGTCCCAAGTAATGTATTTGCTTCTGAAAGAAGTCACATTTGTTGAATTTAGCATAGATCTTATGCTCTCTTATCACTTGCAGCAGAAGTCTAAGATGCTCTCCATGCTCTTCTCTATTATTAGAGTATATTAATATGTCATCAATAAAAACTAGTACAAATTTATCTAAAAATTTATTGAGTACATTGTTAATTAAGCACTTGAAAGTGGAAGGGGCATTGGTTAACCCAAATGGCACTACCACAAACTCATAGTGACCATACCGTGTCCGAAAAGCGGTTTTTATGGATGTCTTCACCCTTGATTCGAACTTGATGGTATCCCGAGCTCAAGTCAATCTTTGAGAAAATAGACGCACCTCCCAACTGATCGAATAGATCATTGATCCTGGGCAAGGGGTACTTGTTCTTTATGGTTACTTTATTGAATTGTCTATAATCTATACACCGTCTAAGGGTGCCATCCTTCTTTTTCACAAACAGGACTGGTGCTCCCCATGGGGACACGCTGGGTCGAATATAACCCTTATCCATCATTTCTTTAAATTGCAATTTGAGTTCCACTAACTCAGGTGTGCTCATCCGGTAGGGTGTCCTAGACACTGGCACCGCTCCTAGTGCGAGCTCTATTGAGAAGTCAATGTCTCTTCTCAGAGGTAGACCCAGTACCTCTTCCGAAAACACATCTCTGTATTCTCTCAGGATAGGGTGATCATTAAGTCTTGGTTTATCACCCTCGATATTTTTCAACACCTGTATTGCATATAGGGGACACCCTTTTCGGCAATACTTTCTCATTTGCAAGGCTGATATTTGCCTCACCGAGACTGGTTTTCGGATACCTTGGAGGGTTGTCCTTTTTCCTTCTTTGCTCACACATTCTACGGTTTTATGGTAACAATCCAGTCTGGCTTTATGGGAGGCTAGCCAGTCCATACCAATCAACAAATCGTATGATCCTAGGGGTAATACATTAAGGGGGCTTGGGTGGGGAATTCACCCAACATTAACTGGCAGGCTAGTATGACCTCTGCTACCCTTGTTTTGGTGCCAGTGGCTAACTGTACCAACCATGGCTTGGTTTTTTTTTGTGGCTATAGTTTACACTTATCAACAGATTTAGGGTCTATATAACTCAAATTTGAACCAGGGTCAATCAAAACAGACACCAGATGGTTGAAAATCATACCTTCTATTTCCACCACTGAAGCTTGGTGGTCAACTTGGTTATTATCCAATGTTGCATAAATCTGCAGCACACTCCTTGCCACATCATTGGCTGTGGTAGCTTCCTGAATGTTATAAACTTTATGACTGTTCTATTTTCGGTGTGGACCGTCTCTCAGGAGATGCTCTTCTCTGCAACCCCAACATTTCAGAGGTTCTCTCTTTGGGTTATCAGTCCTTACTAGTATAGGTCCAGAAGTTTTATTTCCGTCTGATGAGGGAAAGTTCTACTGGAGTACACTCCGGGCTGGAAATTTCATTATGGGGTTCTTCTTGTAGTTCTTAAATCCTCAGGATTTGATCCCCTTTTTCTGAAATCTCGAATCACTCTTCTGTTTCCAGTCTCCACAAGACTTTGTCCGATGTCCATATTGTTCATGACAATATGTTGCCTTTCGAATAGTGTCTTCTAAGGTCTTTGGCTCATCAAATTCAATTCGGTTCCGGTATTCCTTGGGTATCCCACTAATGAAGTGTTGTGCCTTTGCATTCTCTTCTTTGATGTAGGGTACATATCTCAATAAGTCAAGGAATTTGCTAACATATTCCTCTATAGTGAGTTGCCCCAGTTTGAGTTCATAAAACTCTTTAGCCTTCTCGTTGAAATATTTTTCTGACAAATACTTCTTCCGGAAGTGTTTCTCAAACTGTTTCCAGGACAGGTCCTCCTCGCAGACCCCTTTCATATTCTTAATATCTTCCCACCAGATGGAAGCTTTTCCTTTCAGATTGAAAGTGGCCACTCGGGCCTTCAAATTCTCTGAAAAATCATGGACTCTGAAATATTTCTTCAGTCCAAGTAGCCAGGCCTCGGCTTCCTCTCCCTTCTTTATCTTACCATCAAAGGAGGGAGGTTTGGCCTTTCTGAATTCCTCAAATTTATGACCCTTGGAAGTCTTTTGCTTCTTCTGTTTTCTTCGAGAATAGGAACTGGTCCTGCTGCTAGAAGAGCCTTCTGAATCGCCAGCTTCCTTCTTAGAGGAATAGTCTGGCACTGGTCCTTTACCTCTGGGGTGGACCTTCCTTGAGGTTCTCCTCTCATTATGGCCACTGATACGACCATGTTTCTGCATCTTGGGTTCATGCTGCATTTGTCGTTGTAGGTCGGATAAGATTTGCAGTAAAACTGCATTAATTTCAGTTTGCTTTTCTTGTTCTTTCATCATCCTTTCATTGTCGGCCTTGCAGCTTTGCAATTCAACCATGAGACTCCTCACAGTCTCATCTATATCTGGAGGGGTTCCTATTTCTCTTCTTTCATCAGACTCTTCGTCTCTATTGTGGGAGCCTTCTCCCACCTCTTGGTGAGTCACCATTATTTGCGTCTATAAATTCCCACGGCTGATCGTCCGCTTAGGTGAAAAGACAAACACTGGTTATTAGTCAAGAGTTAGATACATTTTATATCCTGCGCATAAATTCATAACTCTTTCACATGCATACACAGTCGGGTTCTCGTTTCCAAGTTTTGATACTGGATAAGAGAGTTCAGTTAGGGGGTTACTCCTCGTAGGAGTGCTTCGAACGGAGCTTATGCACAACTCGTTCATGAGCCCAATCAGGCCGAGTGTTGTCACCATGCTCTGATACCACTTTGTCACACATCCACTACCATAATCAAAATTTTCGTTGATTTCTGCAGAATCAGATCCCCCGAATTACCTACGGAGGCGTAGCGCAAGCTAGCTCTTTCTCTCTCTCTTCTCCCATGTGATCGTGGGTCATGATCACAGGTCAAATAATTCATGGTGCCTCTTTGTATTTCATGCCTCGGCGCTACAATGATGTAAAATCATTCGTCTCTGCAACCATCGAACCTCGGCAGGGTTAGTAACTGGCCAATAGGGACAAATCCCTACAGGGTTAGCAGATGGCCAATAGGAACGACCCTGTCGCACGGTTGAGTGGAGTACAGGTGGCGAGAGGGGAAACATGACATGGTGGGTGGCATGATAGGAGACGGGTCCCACTTCACATGCCACACCATTCCGGACCCCCCCCCCATTAAAGGAAGAATGGCAAGGGGGGTCCGGAATTCACCTGAATGTCGTTGATCAAGGTGAATTTATCCTGACCGTTCCTGAGTTGTACGTTCAATTCCAGACCCCCCCCCACCACTAAAGTTAGAACAACAAGGGGGCTCTAGAATGAAGCCTCAACTGTAGATCTGGGCGGGTGGACCTTGGTTGTTCAGATCTTCTCGCCACTTACCCTAAGGCGCATTCACGCCCCGGCTTAAAGTTGACGTCTCTTCCCCACATCTGACGGTCATTATAGACCCTGAGATTCCCTGAAGGAATCTCGTCCATTCATCGAGACTTACCCACATGCTAACATCTCGATATTTATAAGTCAAGATTTATCAAGGAGAGAGCCTGACCTCTTGTCAATGGAACTCTCGAATCCTCGATTCCTGATTTCCCAAAATGAGTAATATATCGACACGTAGCCTCCCGAAATCAGTCGATCTATGACTACTTCAGGGTTTCCACCATGGAACATCCCGATCTCTCGTCACCAGAACTCCCGAGTTCCCAACTCCCGATTTCTCGAAATGGGAAATCTCATGACACGTGGCCTCCATTAATCGGACGACCCAAATCTATTTCAGGGCTTTCACCCTTATCCACTGGGGGTTTAACCCTCGGGTATCTCTTGACAGATCCAACGGTTGTCGGGTTTTCTAGCCGAGATCTGACGGCTCAGACAGGTTCCTAACTTGTGCATTCTCCCATGACTTCCTGGATAGGGAAAAATCAACGGTCCAGATGTTCTCATGGACCCTGGGTATCTACGATCCCGATTTCGTCGCTATCCATGAAGGAACAGAAAGAAAAGGTGGTAAGTCATTTAACATCCTACTTTCTCCTACCAAATCTAATGGTTGTGAGTGACCACAGATTTCCCAATGGGATCTCGTCCATCGATCAACACCTATCAAGGTTAAGGTACTAATCTCCCCAGCTTCTTCTTCTTATATGACGGTTGTGAGTGACCACAGATCTCCCGATGGGATCTCATCCATCGATTCGATACTTATCAGGGATTTCTTAAGGCCTTGCGCCTTCACATCCTCCTTCCAGGTTCTTGAGGATGTTTTCAAGGAGGGTATCTCTATGGGGAGGTTTACGCAGGGTGTTATCTAAGTCAGATAAGGGTATCTCTCTCCTGAGAACCAAGCATGAAGTCTGAATTAGATCAATATGCATATAAACAATAATTTAAGAGAGAATAAGCCACACGTAGTCTTTCCATATAAACATACAACTACCAGTACTGATCAAGACACCATACATACATTCTTATAATGAAGTCATTCACGATTTCACAACTTATGATCATAAATGTCAGCATACATATATTTCAATATGTCAAAGGAAAAACACTTATCAGAAAGTAACACCAGGGGTTATGCAACTGCTGAGAGGGGTTCTCGTTTCCACCCAACCGTAGGCTCAGCGACTCCCAACGGATTTACCACTAGACACCCACGAGCTGAGACCACAATGTTGTGAGACTGCGTCTCTATTTTCCAGTGACCAGGAGTGAAGGTTACTCTCCTTCCTCTCTGCTATCACTCACTCTGCATATCGCAAGAGTTCTCTTGCTCCCCTTGCATATGCCTCCAATCGCTTCTCCCCCACACCTTATCCTCTTACGAGGTTGCGTGTGGCACAATTTCCCTCGCGTTGGTCAGGCCTGACGGCTCTACGGGTGGGTGGTTCACCTCCCCATCCCTCATTAATTCCTAAGGAGCCATCTACCTACCAGCCTGTGAGACATTAAATTTGGGGCCAGCGAGCTGCTTTTGGTTCTCCGAGCCAGTGAAGTCCAAATACGGTATTGATTTTCGGTGGAAGTTAACGCCACCTTTCCAGGTGCCTTCCACCGCCTTTCTGCAGCCATCGTGGTCTCTTTTTCAGCATATCCCCTCTCAACAATCTTGCAGTATAAATTCATAATATTATTCACATTCATCGACCTTTTCCACAATGTCCATTCACATCACATATTCACATTTCTGAGTTTGCCACAGTTCTTGGCCAGTCCAGTTATTTTTACAAACTGGGGGAAAATAGGGTGTTACAATGAACAATAGTTGTTTGATCGCTTCCAACATGTCCTGCAACGGTTGGAATTTTTCCCCCTAGATTATTTTTCTTCTTCTTAATCTTCCTTTTCTTCTTCTTCATATTCACCTGTTACTAGTTGTATATCTTTCACTCGGTGAGGAGGAAGAATGGGGAGAAGACTCTACGGGAAATCAAGGCATATGATTGACATGAGGTTGATGGTCCTAGGGCGAGGTACATGCATGCAAGCACTAGGAGCATTTATGTTTATCGGAGTGGAAAACAAACAGACTGGTAACCCAATAGTGAGTCCAGGAAGAGTCAAAGTGGTGATATAAAGAGGATCAACATATCCCATAGAAGGAGAAAAAAATGGTAACACAGGAAAAGGGGTTCCTTCATTGGCAGTTCTAGGAACTAACACCATAGACACAGACTCAACCCTAAGATTTTCTAGGGAAAAACAAACAACACACGCTAAAAAATATAGGAATCAAACCAAACAAACAAACCTTTTCATAGTGAACGTGCTAGTTGGTGATGAAATCCAGCGTCGCAGGATCAAATTGAGAAGGGGCTGGGATAGAGTGGGTGGATCAGTTGCGTTGGAGACCTTCTTAATGGACTTACACATTGGTGCAAGTTCCCTCATGGTATATTCTTGGGTTACCCTCCAAGGAGCTGGAGTGAGTTTGACCAATGTATGAAACCTAAATACAAAGGTCACAAAGGTTACTAACTTGCAGTCAGCCTTCAGGATGGTACAGTTGATAGTTGGGTCTAAACATATAGGAATGATATCAAATTCCAAATCTCTTCAAGATAAATAAAGACAAGTGGATCGGTAAGACTCCAGAGGACCCCGAATGAATTCAAGATTCACGAAGCACTGAGACCAAATGAAACTAGTGGTTTCTCAAGAAAAAACCCCAATATACGCTCATTCCTCTATGATTTTTTGAGCCTTGGAGGGTTAATCTTCGTTTCTCTCCCACACATGACCTCGTGTTCAGCTCCTATGTGAGAGGGGGTTCCTGACTATGCATATACAAAATTGGATTTACTCTCCCTATCTCAAGATTCTATTTTTATTTATGGCTTTGGAAAGTTATTCTCAACACATGTTCCAAATCCCTACATCTAAGCTAATGTAGGTTTGCAGAATTCCTAAGAAAATTTTCTAGATAGATTTTAATTAGTGTTTTGATTATTAGGTTATTGTTTACTCAAGGGTATGGAAGCGAAACTGATGATGTTCTTGACTTTGACTCCAAAAGAGTGCAACATAATGAGATGCAAAGACTTATGTTCGATGAATTATATCTATGGAAGGGAGAAGAGTCTTTTTCCATTCCCAAATGCATAAACCCAATGCAGGTTACCTAATGAAAACTACAAACATGTACCACCCAAAAATTAGAATGCAATCAATTTCTATTCATTTGATTATAAATGGAATGAAATATGCAAACTTTTTTGCTTCTTAACTTTCAGATGAAAGAGATATATGTTGGATACAAAGATATACGAGGAAAGAAAGCACACTCAAAGTGATGAGAGATGAAATACAACAAGTAGGGGATAACCTGTTCAATCAAGAACTCAAAGATGTAAAAGAAAAAGAAGACACACACTCATAAAAATCCTTAAACAATGAGAAACAAGAAACAAAAGTAAATCTGGGTTGTGGTAAGAAAAAGAGTCTTAATCATCCAAAAACGTGAGATGTTTTAAATGAATACAAAAAGGCTCAATACCAAGCAACCTTTGTAAACCTTAGTTGATGAACAGTCCTAAACAGTCAAGCAATTTGAAATATTTACGAGACGAAGATCAGAAAAAATCAAAGGCAGGAAAAACCAAGGGATCTTGTTAACCCAAGGGGACCAAAAATAGGAGAAAATTTTCAAACTCAAGGGAGAAACATAAATGAGTAATAGATTTCAAATTATCAGGAAAAAAAAATTTAAATAAAATCAAGGGTCCCTGAGCAAGAAGCCCCTCACAATCAAACTCAGAAAGAGCAAGCAGAAAGGAGGAAAAAAGGCCAAAAACTGAGGAATGGCACTCTGTAGGAGGTTCTGGGGGGGAACCAGTCAACTAATGGTTCCCTCTAGTAGGCCTTTGGGGAGTGCCAGTGTGGCAATTGGCTCCCTGGTATGAACTACAAGGGAGTGCCACCCTTATAAAAAGTTCAGAAAATTGCTCAAAAAGGATAAAAACTTAGAAAATCCAATAAATGACTATGTGATATCTTCATTAAAGAAGAGAGAAGGGGAAATATACCATAATCAAGCAACAAACAATATCTAATGATAGGAAAAGGCTTAAGACGATCCAATGAAAGACTAGTCAAATTCCCTTCCTAGTGGAGTCGACAATTTCTGTTGTGGAATATTTCCCCTGCGGATAGGTGAGATCTCCCTTGGATTATCAGAACCCTGTTACCAAGACATAAACACTACAAGTGGACACTAACATCCCTTTGAATTTAGTTTAACCAATCAGAAAGATAAATGGAGGAATGGTGTGATGCACCTTGTTTCGAAGTTTGTCCTCACTGCTTCCAATTCAAGCTTGATCTCCAAACTCCCTAGTGCAACTTGATACTTGCAATAGGTAGAAAATATAAACCATTGCCTCCTACTATACAATATTAGATTAAAAAAAATGCATCTACAAAGATTGAAGGAACAATAGACAAGCACATGAAAGAATACACAAGCTTGAAGGAAATAGGCCAAGTATATTCAAATGAGAACCCAAATAGAATAATTTCAAACCATGTATTATGATGCATCACTTCTCCAAGATCTCCTCATCCATTCCTTGCATGAATCTACCAAGATCATTGGTTTGATACCTGAAAGATTCGCCCTTTATCCTTGGAAATCTCTTAATATATAGGCTTGAGAGGCACAACAACCATGCGAAAATGAGGGATATGGTTGAGGATATGTCTCCCTGAGTCTTGGATCATATCCTAGAATGAATCCCAAGCATGAGGGTCGAACACAACTCACCCAATTTGAAGGAGCTGGCCCATATATTAAGGTGGAGGAGATCCCCCCTTTCTCTCAACAAGAATGGCACTCCCCCCTAGTGAGAGACAGGGATCCATTCACCAAAAGTGGTACTCCCTATGCAAGGGTAGGGGACCACTGGTGCTCCCTAAACATGGATAGGGGGGTGCCACCCTTCATAAATGCTCAAAAAAGGGTCGAGTTTTCCAAGGAAAAAGTGTGTGTTTGACCTAGAAATGATGGTTTTCCTCCTCCCATATGAATTAGGGGTCATGAAAAAGTGTTTTAATGATTTCAAGGGGAGGTGACACCTAACAAAATGAATGTGACACTTGGGAAGGTGCATACAACACTTGCGACAATGAATGTGACACTTACCGAGGTGCATACGTCATTTTGCAACACTTTGCGACACTTAGGGTGAGAAACGCAAATGTGGAATTTTGATGTGTAACACTTGGGAGAGATACCCAACATGATAGCCATATTTTTTAATTTGGTGGTGTACTCCTACACACTATTCCCTTTCCTTTGCCTAAAGTAATGCCAATAGATCCATTGGTCCTATAGATACCAAATAAGGTAGAATTGGGACTTAATGAGAGTTTTGAAATCCTTACACTTAGTTACTAGTGGATCACTCTCCATCCTAAGTGTCTTCATGTGGATTACCCATTATGTTAATGCATGTCCCTCTAATTTCAGTCGAGAAAACAAAATATTATGCTCCTAATCTATATTGTGAACACTAAAATAGACCTCTAATTGTTGCAACCAACGATTCAAATTTAATGCATCGATATCACCTTTGTATGGATTGATATGCACTTTTGCTTCCATTTTAAACAAATAATATGAAGGGGTAATGGAAATAGAACTTGGATTCTCTTTCTTGGGATCTTTCCTTGACTCCTTTTCTGGGTCTTCATTATCTCCTAGTTTCCCCTCTGATTCAATCTTTGAGTTAGATCCTCTAGCCTTAAAAAATGGTATGAGCTTACTTGCTAGAGCCGCCATGAGGAGGGCCATATTGTGAGAGGTATCAGTGAATTTCTCTTCCATCATCGAAAATATATATTTTTTTGTATCTCGAGGGTTGTTGTGAATAAACTTATCCACCATGGCTAGGGTTATGTGACTTTTTCCTTAAGCCAATTCTTAGATCATGCAACTTTCCATAGATATCCCAAAGAAACCTACTCTGATACCAATATGATCTGTAAAATGTCATGGATATTCCACTTGAATAGTTCATCACAACAAATATTATAATATTATTAAATATTAGATTATGCAAATTACTTTATTAGATCCTAGATTAGTGATTACTAGCTTATTGCTTGAAATCATGAAAATAACTGGAATATGAAAATGAAATAAATGAGAAAAAAACAAACCATCCACATAATTCAACAAAATATATATCTTGGGAAACCCAATATGGGAGAAAAACCAACTAGAAGGTGAGGCCTATGCACAACCTATGCTCTGCTCTGTTTTGTTCAAATGAAAATACAAAGAAAGAGGCACTCACTCTGGAGTTGACTTTGACATTGTGGCTTGTATGGTTGCTACAAAATCCCTCTTCCTTTGTTACGCTCTTATAATACCACTCCTAGTTTCTTTGCTCAAATATGGAACAAATACAATTATAAATAATGGAACCCCTAGTGGCTTGGTATTTAACATCATCCGATAGTCATCTAGGGTTAGGGTTTTGACTTCCTCAACCCTCAATTAGTGATAAGGTTTGGACCTTCTAAAAGTTTCTTGAAAATAAACACATGACTATCCACACACATTTGAGTAATGGGGGTCGATGTGGAATTCACTCATACCATGGTGGTCAAGAAGGTAGGTCAACTTACAAGAGGCATAAATTTTTCATACGAGCTCCAATTGAGGTGTTGTTCACACTGTTAGAAAGGTGTTGGAGCGTATAACACCATCATTAATGGTGTGGTAAAAATTATAGACACTGTAACCCTAAAATATTCCATTTAATGCCTCAAAATGGCTCAAGAAGATTTCAGATCCAAAATTTCCAAACTGGTGCCTACCACTAAAATGGCCCTACAAGCTGATTCCTCCAAATTTTTCCACCCAAAAAGTACCAAGATCGATGAAAAATTGTATGATGATTCACTCTAGATGACCAAAAACCATAAAAAAAAACCAAATGTTCAACTCCCTACACTATTTCAACAACTTTGGAATGAGGTCCCTTGATATCCCATCTCTGAAATGGATGAATAGAGGAGAATAAAGAGTTGTTAAGTTAGTTTTTTTCTCATGGGAATTGTATTTATGGAAGATAAAATAAAAACAATAGTTGGTAAAGAATCCTTATTTTTAAACAACATAGGTAACCATTAAAATACAATGCAACTCTATTTCAAACTCATAGATAGGGAAAAAAACATAGAAAAAAATAGATTCACACATAAGAAAATAGAGTTTACCCTATAAACCCAAATGAGAAAACCAACATTGAATTGACTTCAATCAGTCTCTTTATTATGCAACAATCGATATGTTATAGTCTCTCTAGTTCATCCTTATGTTCCTCATTGAAGTCTGCGTAACATTATTCTTCATTCTTATCCAAAGAACCCCTCTTCCCTTGTGGTGAAACAATACATAGGAGAATGGCTCAACTAGGGAAATATGTAAATCCATTCACCAAGGATTCAGAGTTAAACACTATTGTAATTATTTTTTATAATTAGAATGGACATTTAATGAAAAATGTATTGTTTTCCCTTGAATTTTTTTATGTTTATGTCTCTATGAATTTAAATATTTTCTCTCGCATTCAATTGTGAAAAATTTAACCAATTTAAATTGTATTGCATCCTAGGATTATAGAAGATATCAATTCAAGCATAAAAACTTCCAGTTTATAGACTCATTAATAACAAATTTGACCATATCTAATTAGCATAATAAGAAAAATACCTCAAACTCTACTTGTTTTTTTCTTTGATAAAATATGTAGTTGTTCCCTCTAATGAAATCTATAGCTGCTCTCTGAGGTGTCTCCTCATGTTATACGCCATTTTGTCACACCTAGATAAGTGTCTCATTTCACTTTGCTAAATGTCGTACTGCTAACATCTCACCCTAAGTGTTGTGATTGCAATGGGACAATATCATGGAATAAGTGTTTCACTTCCCTAAGTATTCTGATCGTTTTACCATGTAAGAATCACATGTCATGACCCCTTGTGAAGTGAGAGGAAGAAACAAATCAGTTGAGGGTCGAAATCTCACTTTAATCCTTGTATTTCTAGACTTGTTTAACCATGGATGCCCCCTTCCCCACTCCAGGGGAGCATCCATCTCAATGAAAAATTGTTAGGGGAGCGTCCTAGATTCTTTGTCTACTTCTATGGGGGAGTGTCCATGCAGATTTGGTCAAATCCAATGAATCTAGGGGCATCTCTCGAGAAGGATCGAGGTGGATTACATTGTTTTTATCAAGATTTGTTCAACTTATTTCCACTCCATAATAAGGAAGATTCATGATAAAAAAGATAAACTAAATCTCTACTCAATCCATTAAAATACTCAACTATATCCTTCATTTATACATGTTGTTTGGACCCCTTGAATGTTATATAACCAAGGTCATCCATGGCTTGGGGGGTGGGACCAAACTAAGTATCAAATTGTTGATCTTATGAGAAACAAAGGAAAAGGATGTTAAGAGAGCTAATATGTTGATCTTGGGAGAAAGGTCTTGAAAGTGTGATCAAGGGTTGAAGAAGGGAGCTTGGAGGACTATAGCTTCACCCAATGGTTGTAAGTGTTTCATGCTCTTATTAATAACATACCTTTATCTATTTCTCTAAAATAATCTTGTTCTCATCTTGATTATGTTTACTTTTCTTTAAGTTAGCATAAATAGAGTTATTATTATCTATGACTAACAATAGTCAAAGAGTTTTTGTTTTTTCTTTGTGAATCATCTTTATTGCAGAGCTTTGGATTGGAGCTCAACTACTGGAGCAACGAGGACAAAATTCAGAAATAAGGTACACAATCCTTCTTTCATTCTCTCCTTTAAACTCTTTTACAAGAAGATAGAATATATGGTAATAAGAATGTTAGGATGTGTTATCACATATAGTTTTCAAGGGCAATAGGTTGTCCAAGTTCGCGTCCTGCACAAGAAACGTCCAAGTGCAACATTCAAACAAGTCCATTTTAGGATCAAAATACAAGCTGCAACAGGTGAGATCAGCTTCAGCGACAAACATTCCTGAGAATATCAGATCGGCGGTTCGCAGGAATCGGGGGTTCGAAATATTGTTAAAGTTGTTTGTCAAAGGTCCGAAGTCCCGAAGCCCAAAGTGAGCATGAGCCATCTGATCTTGAGGGGGACAGGTGGCAGCTGATCCAAGCACTTAGGGAAATGAGCTTCGGGAGTTTTGAAGTGAGAAGTGCATAAAAATTTCGAAGAGCCGAAGCCCGAACTCTTGAAGCAATCGTGGACCATTGATCTCAAAATCAACAGTGAGACATTGATCTTAGTAGCAGTTCCTCCCAAAGTTTTGAAGGTCCGAAGAGCCAAAATTCTTGAAGTACCGAAGGCCCGAAGCACCGAAGTGCCCGAAGTCCCGAAGCGCCCGAAGTCCCAAAGACCCAAAACACCCGAAGCCCGAAGGCTCAGAGTAAGTCTCAGCCATATGATTCAAATGGACACACGACGCCAAATCTAGGGCTCCAGAGGAAAGCGAAGGCGAAAAAGAGAGATTTGAGTTTTGATTTTCCTGGAGCCTGGAGACCCAAAGGGATATTAGCCGTTGATCTAGGAGCCACACGTCACCAAATCCTTAGCTCCGGGTAAAAGTGCATGGAAGAGGATGAGGTTTGAGATTTGATTTTCCTGGAGTCTGGAGACCTAAAGGAGATCTCAGTCGTCGATTTAAGAGGATACGTGGAAGTTATTAGTATGGACATCTGGCACACTCATCAGTCGTGACACCTGGCACCCGTTCGATAGTGACATGTGGCACTCAGTCTAGGCAGCCATGGGCATATCATTCGCTTCTTTCTTAGTGACACATGTCAATTCTCTTTCGTGACACGTCAGCATAGCAACGACATGTCATCCTCCAGGAGGTGTTATTGTTCAATGTCAAGAGTAGCGTCCCCCTCCCACAGGGCACACTTTGGTGGATTCTAAAGTTGGCAGGTGATTAAGCTTAGTAGTAGCGCTAAATCTAGCAGGTGCACCTAGATCGCAGACTGCATCCAGATCAATGGTCATGCTTCATTACAGGGATGCAACTTGCTCGATTGATAAAATTATTGAGCGGTCCCGCAATTGAAAATGTGGTTTGGTGAAAGTGATATGTGGCAGAAGGCGGTAGATTGTGGGACCAAAAGCGGTGTGAGTTCAAACCTCTTTTGATGGCCCCACAATCACGTTCTCATATAGTGTCTGATTCAAGAGCAGCGCGTGGCTGCCCGCTAGGAACTAAGCCTCGTTCCAATATCGAGGGTTCAGTTAATAAATGAAAGGATTGGTGGTTGGAACCTTGACTCACTCAGTAATTAGAAGGCATGGAGGGCCAGGTCGTGAGGACTGAACTGTCAGTCGTGGTACCCCAATGGTCAGATTTTCCTGTAGACCCATATCAATATGAGCTCGAGACTGACAGAGGAATACATGCACATTCTGACAGAATACTTCTCGGACACAATGCTTTGAATGTAGTGATGGGATCACACTCTTGATAGTAGGGTATTGATCTGAGTATAAAGAAATAGTTTTGATATTTTGTTAAAGGGGTCAACTGGTTGAGTAGAGCTCCCTATTTTGTAATGTTTTGATACCAGAATTGTTCTCTGGTTATGTATCGGATTTGATACTTTCAGATTAATAGAAGTCAACCTCTTTTCATCTCTTTGTAAAAACTGTGCTAAAACACTCAGGCATGGAGGATCTATTCGAGGGTTGTTATGATATTGTAATGTAGGTTTGATTGCAACGGTATCGCGAGCATTTTTAGTCAGCTTCCTTGTGATATTTTCCCCTCTTACACTGAATGGCTTGGGCATGGAGGATCCAATCGAGTTGTTGTAGCTGGATGGTGATGTAGGTTTGATCATTGTGCTTTTGTGACTCTGTTGTTTGGACATATTTCAGTGTTTGAAGCTTGAGCTTAAGAGTGATCTTGAGTCGAATTTTTTATTCTCGAAGCTTCTTGAAGGCCTGATGCCCATAGAAGTCTTGTCCACCTTTCTTACTAAGTCTTCCCTCTTCTCACACTTAAACTCAATTCATTGACTGAAGTTAGTTGTGGCCCTCACTTCCCTATGCATTTCTTGTCTAGTTCTGTGTTGAACATCATTCATATATTGAGTTTTGTCCATTGACCTCCACTCATATAAAACCAACATCCACCAAAAAATATGATGGGTACTGGGCTTATCCTCCTGCAATCTTAGGGTGACTCTCAGTGCTAACAAGATTCATTTATTTTTTACTGTCTACTTGAAGGAAACCAAACTAGGGGAAATCAAACTGTCCGCAGGGGGAGAAATCTCACCACATTTTTTGGCAACTCTTCCGAGGAGAAAAATTTGTTCTTCTCGGTTTCTAGCCTTTTGATCCATTTTGAGCTTTGCTCTATCTTTGTTTCAGAAGTTTTTATTCTTATTGCAGTCTTTTTCTTTCTCGGTATTCCTTGGCCAATCCAACCTTGGAATCCTGGACTTTTCTAGGCATTTTTGCAATTTCTGAGGCCTTGGGATCCCACCAGAGCGTCCTCTTCCCTAAGGACACACCCTACTGGACCATTATGTATCATCCTAGATGAACCTTTATAGCCTATTAGGGAGTTTCCATCCGCTTTATATCCCATGTCTTAACCTACAAAGGAGCATCCTCTGTTCCCAACACTGTTTTGGGCCTCTTTTTCTCTAATTTGGTTTTTTCTTCTTGCTCAGAACTGTTGGTGCTTAGCCTCAATATCTGGTTCTCATTGGATGAATTTGGGTGATTAAATTAGCTTCATTTCTTACCTTTTCATCTCAATTTGATTTTTCATTCTTTTTTAGGAGTTATTTTACCTCTTATCTTGATTTGTATGCTTGTGCATGGTTTGTCTCATTTCTCTAATTTTCTATCTCTTGAGTTTCATTCTCTAGTTGCCTTATTGTTTTCATCTTGTGAAACTTACTTGTGCTTTGGTGACAAGTTTTATTTGATCTTTCATGTTTTAATAGTCTCTTCATACTTGTTTCATTCTTGGGCTGATTGCTTTCCTTTATTCATTTCTTTTGCTTGGAAGCTTGTTTTTTAGTTTTTTAATCTTTCCTTTTGGTTTTAAAGTAGCATAAGAAATTGTCATTTTCTCAGATTGTTTAATAACTTTGGAAAATAATAAAGTATAAAGAATCATATTCCAGTCTTTTGGAAAGTAATTTTGGTACATTTGGGAAGTAGTATCTTGAGAAATTTTGTAGGATTTGAGATGTGTTTATTGGTTGTTGCATTTCATTTGTATTTGGGTATATTACTTTTTGAAAGAAAAGCACAACTTTCTTCCCTCTTGTACATAGGGTTCATTGAACAAAAGTTTTTTCATTTCATCCTATTGCATTCTTTCTGGATTCAAGGTCATCACACCATCAATCTCACTTCCATCAACTTGAGTAAACAATAGCCATTAAAGGAACAAGCGCCTAATCTAAAATGATCTAGAATTTTTATTTTCTAGAAAACGATCACAAGTTTAGGTTTTTAGGGCCTTGGTTCTAGGGTGGAGAGTAAATTATCCAAAGACATTTACATGATACTGTAGAACACTAGTGAGAGTAAATAAAACCAAGTAGTATAAATTGGCGATAGTTGGGAGCCCTCCTCTAATAAGAGATTTAAGAACGAGGTCAAGTGAAAGTAGTAGCTTGATATCTCCCCTCATCCATTTGCCTTGTGGGATTTCAGTGATTACGAAGCCTTGAAGAGTGGAAATTCCTTGAGGTGACACAAATTATTCATGGTATTTGGGTCATGGATGTGTGTCCACCATTCCCAGTTCCATTTATTGAAGACTTGATCATCAACTATTGCCCGCTCGACCATCAGTTGTGAAATTAGTAGCCATAGTTTATTTTCCTAGGTTTCTACACAGGTAACTCCAAGGTGGATTCCTTCTTTAGAAGGTTCCTTATGGTACATGAGGAATATGTCGTATCACACTTTCAGTACCCCTAGAGGGTGACTCTAGGAAAGCAGGGTTACTTGCACCAGGTAGGGCTTCAAGTGGAGGTTGGGGTAACTTCTTATCATATATTTGTTGACAACCTCATATCCCATATCCAGAAGATCCCTACTTCCTTTGTTTGTTTGATATTATATTTTAGGCATTTTGGTAGTGTGTGATTTTTTTACTAGGAGACATTTTGGTTGAGTCTAAGTCTATGGCGTCGATTCTAGGATCTACCAACCAAGAGACCCATTTTTTAGGGGTACCTTTTGCTTCTCCTTCTTTTGGAAATGTTGGCCCACCTTGTATTTATACTTTGAATTTACCTGGACTCACTATAGGCTTACCTATATGGTTTTTGTCCACTCCAATTTTTCCCAATGCGCCCAGTGTGTCGAATGTAACTTCACCGTCTGAGGAATGTCAACCTCATGTTCACACTTTTCCTTCTTCCCATATTGCATATTCTTCTTCTTCTTATTCCTCTCCGAGTGAACACCTTAGTTCTAGTAACTGGGATATTAATAAGAAGAAGAAAAACCAACAAGGGGGCAAACAACCAACTACTCTCAGGAGTGTTGAAACCATCAAGACATATATCCTTGCACCTCATAAGCAAAAATACCCTTGCAGGATTTGCAAGGGTGAACACCTTCTTTGATATTTCTTTGGTATTCCCGAGGTATTAGAAGTGTGGTCTTCGAGCCCTCATTAGCCCGTGTCGTCAGCCTATGGTCATCATGTTGGTGAAAAAACTTCAACTAGTGTTAGTAATATTGGGGAAAAGAAAAGAAGAGTCGAATTTCCTTGTAGGTTGTGTGAAGGTATTCATAGAACTCACCTTTTCCCTTGTATGGATAAAGCCTCGAAATTGGTAGGAGACCTTGATGTTTCTCAATAGGAACTTCCAACTGGTTATCATAAGCTTTCTCCAAATCCTCCATTATTTGAACAAGTGGTTGATCTAACTCCATCGTTGGTCAATACTCCTCCTCCTTTGAAGAGTGAAACCAAAGTGTTCATTCTGACCCCGTCATCGGTCAATCCAATTCTCCCTTTAGAGAGATAAAGTAAAGTGGTCGATTCGACTCCATCATTGATCAATCCCACTCTTCCCTTGAATAGTGAAGTAGAAGTGGTCAGTCACAATCGATCATTTGTTGATCCCACTCTCCCATTAAAGAGTGAAACCAATATCGTTCATGTTTTTCTTGTTGACATAGATTATACAATACAAGGAGGAATTTATTCTACTCCCATGGAACTCCATCCAAGTAATGAAGTCATTTTTTTCGATTGGAATGTGCTAATTGGGCCTAGTCTTCCCTCCTATGTACCTTTCCAAATCACTTTTCATGTTTGTGGTAGGCACGTTCCTCAGATTATTTTAGATGACAATGCTTCCATTAGTATTTTATTGTTAGTTGCTTAGCATGCTTTAGGTTGTCCTCATCTTGTGTCGGTCACTCAGAATCTATTAGCTTTTAACATAAGAACCACTGAACCTTTAGGGATCCTTCCTCAGTTTCCCATTACTTTAGGAGGGAAAATCATCTATATTGATGTTATGTTAGTTCACAACCCCTTGGACTTCACTTTTCTCCTTGGGAGAGATTATGTCTACGTGATGAAAGCTATCATTTCCACTCTGTTTTGAGTGATATCTTTCTCTCATAATGGGAAAATTGTGACTATTGATCAAATTTCATTTGTTGGTTCTGGTTTGACTACCAATCCTATGAACTCCCTAAATGGTTCTTATCTACAAGTGATATCGCCAACACCATAAGTTAATTATGTGGCTTTGTATCCCATGCCTTCAACTAATCTGGATCTAATAGTTGACATGGTGATATCTTGGATGGGGACATTGGAGCATGATCTCTCTACCCCTATCGACTCCCTTGAGTTCCTCGACACGTATTCCTTCCAGAGCATTATTATTCTATCTAATGAAGACCTCTTGGAAGCCATGGTCGAGGTGTCTTCCTTGACATGTAGTCCTTCCAGAGCATTGTTCTTTCGTCCGATTAATACCTATTGGAAGCCATGGTCGAGGTGTCTTCCTTGAAATGTATTCCTTCCATAGAATTATCCTCTTGGAAGCCATAATCCAACAATACTCACGAGCATAGTTTTTCTTCTTTGTGGAAAGCTCGTTAAAAAATGAAATAGAGATCTAGGAATCAAACTCAACACCCCTGGGCATAGTTCTTTTCTTGTGTCAAGCTCATTAAAAAATGAACTATATGCCTCTCTCAATGAGTCAAGTTATTTTTTAGGTCTCGTAACTATTGAGTCATGTATTTCGCTAGATATCGTAACTATTGAGTCGATTCTTTCAATAGATCTCGTAAACATAAAGTCGAGTATTTTTCCTTCATATACCTAGGTCAGTTGATCCTCTTTCTTCCTCCCTCTCTGGTGAACATTTTTCTATTAGTAACTAGGAGTCTATTGGGTATAGAGATTGGTGATAGAAGAAGAGTTGGCGAATGAAATGAAGCTTGGGGGGCATGTCTCCATCCCCTAGGCATCATGATGGAGTTAATCCGCTAGCTTCTCAAGCTGGGGGCATAGTACCAACCAACCATGGGTATCCCTTGAAACCTTTGGAATTTACGTTGGGAAGTTCCGAGCATACTTTATTTTCTATTTTCAAGCTCGCAAAAAATGAAACCTACCTGTTGGAGCCGGAGGTCACTCCTGGATTGCTTGCAGGAGCAGAGCCCGACGCCCATCAGTTTAATGTCACGATTTTGTTTGAAGGGTGATCAAACGGAAGGAAACTCAGAACAGTATCGTCTCAATGCAGAAACTAGGCCAGTCATGCATGAAAAAGTGAGGTCTTGATAAACTTCAAACAGGGAGTTGCAGTAAAAGGGTGAGTAGGTGGAAGACTTATGTAAGAAGAGTGCATAGGTCTATCACAAACATCAAGTTCGCAACAGACTGGAGGAGAAAGCATTCGAACACAAAGTCTCTTTATATTCAAACACATAAAACCAAAGAATACAAAAATGCCACGACAAATCCTTTATCATAACATAACTGTAACAATCCATTTGAATCATTCAACTGTGAACTCTCCGGCATAAGATGAAACAAAGATGGAAAAAGGGAAATTGTTTTTTATAAACCAAGAAGTCTCAAACACAGAGGCATAACCAGGAAACCAGAATATCTACTGAAACTTTACAGTCGGGAGCTTAGCTCTACCATCGATAGATACAAAAATGGCTAAAATGCCTTCATATACTCAAACTAACAATAGCAACAAGATCGAGACGTAGCATTGAAAGCTTTGCGTCTGCATGGCTTCTGACAACACGGAGCTGCAATCTTTGAATGGTCGTGCAACTTATGGCAGACGTGATCGATCTCCTAACAGTTTATTCGGCGAATCGACGTGCCTTTAATTCAATGCAGGACTTCCCATTATGGCGGAGACGATATCTAACCACCACCAACTGCTTCAATAAATGCTTCTTGGGATTGAAGACGACCTGGCCAACTCAGCATTTTGGGACATGGAAGACTCCTCGTGCTACCACCTGGAAAAACTGAATAGTTTGAAGGACGGGTATGGAGGCCAACGCGGGAAGTGGGGTACGGCTATGGAATGACGGGGCCACAACCGCAAGGATGACGTGAGAACGATGAGAGGCGAGAGAGGTGGCGGGGGATGACATAAGTCATAAGGGATATAAGCAGAGACGGCGGGAGAATAGACGTGGCAGGCTTAATGTAGTGAGAGGCTGACATGGAGGGAAAGGGATACGTGGCGGGTGGTAAGTGGACGATGAGGAGGAGAGATGACCACGTGGACCAAGGAGCGGAGGAGGATAGGTGACACACGATAGCAGGAGAAAGGTGATTATGAAGGATGATATGATGGGAGGAGGGCCCATGCTGGCTAAACGCAGGGCGACTGAGAAGGATGAGGCTGCACGAGCGTCGTTGATCTGGGCGCTATGATTTCAATCGTCGGAAGTTGCATCCATGATTCCAGACCCCCCCCTTCCGCTTAAAGGTAGAAAGGCAGGGGGGGTCCAGAATTACCTTTATCGCCGTTGATCCGGGCGCGCCGATCTGGGCCGTTGGAGAGGTGCGCCCCCGATTCTGGACCCCCCCCCCCCCCCGTGCTTAAAGGTAGAAAGGCAAGGGGGGTCCGGAATTCAACCTGTACCGTTGATCCGGGTGCGCAAATCACTTCCGCTCGATCATGCTCATGACTTAACCTGGGGCGCATTATCACCCGAAACTTTGGATAAGTGGGTTTTTAACCCCTTCTTTTTTGTTCTAGCCCCCCTTACAAGAAATATCGCTAACATTTGGCTCCATGGGGGATAGAGTCGTCCCTGTGATGCTCTAAGAACTCTTTTTCAGACTTAGTGCCTTAGTTGTTGGGCTATGGAGTCATTTATTAGTCCAAAAAACAAAAACAGAAAAAATATTTACAAAACAAAACAAAAAGAGCCGACTGTGGCTCATAGAAAACATTTTTTCAAGAATTGCCCATTTACTGGGCCACTAAAAACTTCATTGCCTTCCAGATCCGGCAACCTGTAAGTGTTGTTTGAAAATACTTCAAGGATATTGAAAGGCCCGAACCAGAGGGCATCAAATTTACTGTGTTTGCCCTTTTCCTGTCTGGGTGCATCCCATTTGAGCACCAGGTCATCCTGTTTGAATTCTTTCTTTCTGTTCTTCCTATCGAAGGCCTGCTTGATCTTCCGCTGATGATTGTAGGCTCTGTCTAAGACCTGTTCTCTGATCTGTTGTACTTCCACCATCTGATGAATTCTTCTGAGCACATGGTTAGGTTCCCCCTCAAAGTCATGGAGGAGATTTGCCACAGGTAAAGTGAGATGAGTGTGGAAAATTACCTCTATTCCATAAACCAGTTGGAAAGGTGAGATGCCCAGTGATTTCTTTGTTGTTACCCGATTGGCCCAAAGAGAAAATTTGAGCTTTGAGTCCCAGGCCCTTTTATTATCCTCCAGTAGCCTTTTGATAAGCTTGATTAGGCTTTTATTGGAGGACTCTGCCAGTCCGTTTCCCTAAGGATAGTAGGGAGTGGAGTGAATCAGTGAAATTCCAAATTGTTCACAAAACTTGACCAGAGGCTCAGACCGGAATGAGGAAGCATTGTCAGTGACAATTTTGCTAGGGCGGCCAAACCTAGCTATGATGTCTTCCAGGAAGATGATGATTACTTTGTGAGAAGTGCTTCTGGTAGGGACAACTTCTATCCATTTAGTGAAGTAGTCGGTTGCTGTCAGAATCCATCGGTGCTGACCACTCGAAGGGGGATGAATTTCCCCGATGAAGTCCAATCCCCATTGCTGAAAGGGTGCTGAGACCACCACAGGTTTCAAAGGCAGGGATTTGAGCTTTTGCTTCCCTGAGAATTTCTGCCATTTGATGCAAGCTCTAATTTCCCTGCAGACATCAGGAAATAAGGTAGGCCAGTAATACACAGCTCGAACGATCTTGTGAGCTGTGGTCTTCCAAAAATGATGACCTCCACAGAGACCACTATGGAAGTCGAATATAACCTTCTGGGCCTGCTGTGGGTCCAGACACCTCAGTAATATCCCCTGGGGGTCTTTCTAATACAAGGTTTGGTCAACGAGGCAATACCTGACCGCTTTAAGTTTTAAGGCTCTATCTTTTCTTTTCCCCAATCCATCTGAAGGCTTTAACTCTTGCAAAAAATACAAGATATCTTTGTACCAGGAACATGCTGCTAGTGGTACAGTGCTTTGAGAACCCCTGTTGGATGGTTCAGCTTGCTCATTGATGAAATTGATTCCCAAGGCCCTGTAATTTGACTCAGCCAGTAGCTTGGCCAAACCTTGCCCCTTTATCATCTTGGTGGGCTTGATTTCCAGATCAAATTCTAAGATCTTGGCGATCCATTTTCCTCTTCTTCCGTCTATGTCAGGCTGTATAAGAATGTCCTTCACAGAAGCTAAAGGGACATATGCAATGATTTTTGAGTGTAAGATATAGACCCTGAAATCTTTGAGAGCTTTCACCAAGGCATAAGCCTGCTTCTCCATGATCTCGTACCGGAGCTCTGCATCTCTCAGCACCTTGCTAAAGAAGGCAATAGGCTGCTCCTGCCCTTTATCGTTTTTATGCAACAGAACTGCAGCTACTGTATCACAGGAAGCAAAAGAAAATACCAGAAAGTCTTTGGAATAATCGGGACTGACTAGCACAGGTGCTTCCGTCAACGCCTTCTTTATTTCGACAAAAGACTCTCTGGGTTCAGAAGTCCATTTTATTTCATGGCCCTTCCTGAGCATGGCCATAATATTTTTTACCAACTTAGCAAAATTTGAAACAAACCTCCTCAGGAAATTAATCCTCCCTAAAAATGCCTGAACCTCTTTCTTAGATCTGGGAAGTGACAGGGCCTGAATCGCTTCTACCCTGTCAGGATCAATCCTTACTCCCTCTGATGATACTATATGGCCTAACAGCTTTCCCTCCTGCATGGAAAACAGTGATTTTTTGGGGTTTAAAGATAGGCCATACCTCTGACACTTCAAGAAAACCCTTTTTAAGTGGTAGCAGTTCTCTTTATCAGTCTTGGAGAAGACTATGATGTCGTCCAGATAAATCACCACAAACTTATCTTTCTCCCCAATGAAGGCTATGTCCATGGCTCGCTGAAATGTTGCTCCTGCGTTCATCAGTCCGAAAGGCATTTTGGCATACATGAATGTGCCCCAAGGAGTGGTGAAGGCTGTTTTTTCCCTGTCCTCAGGCATGACTGATATCTGATTGTAGCCAGAGAAACCATCAATCATGGATATTCTGGAAGCACCAGTGACCTTCTGCAATATGTGCTCCATGTTGGGCAAGGGATAATTATCCTTCCTTGAGCTCCTGTTCAGGTTCCTGAAATCAACACAGAGTCTGATTTCGCCACTTTTCTTCCTTACTGGGACCAAATTGGCCACCCAGTCAGAGTATCTCAAGGGGACAATGATTTGGGCATCCAGCAGCTTCTTCACTTCCCTCTCCATAACAGGTAGCAGCATGGGATTTATCTGTCTCAGCTTCTGCTTGAATGGCCTAGCCTCTTCTTTTAGTGGGATTTTGTGCTCAATGACTGATGTGTCATATGTCTTAAGTTCTTCATAGGTCCATGCAAACACATCAGCAAACTCCCTTAGCAACTCAGTATATTCGACCCTCCGCTCCTTGGTCAGACTCCTTGACAGTTTGACAACTTTAGGTTCCTCTGATGTGCCTATGTTGCACTCAGCTGTATCAGCATCATCACCAGAAACTCTTCCCCTGACTGCCACATCATTCCCGTCAAACAACCTTTCTAATGGGATGATTCCTTTTGGAATGTGATTGCTCGGTAGTTGTACGATCTGGTGGTCAGCAATTTTATTCAAAAACTCCTCAGGGTGGTGGTCACTTTCCACGTCAGAATCCTCATCTATGTGTAATGCAGAAAATTCATCCACAGATTGGAGAAACTTTTCGATTTCCTGATCATCTTCAAATACCCTCCAATGCTTGACATTGTCTGGTACAGAGGGTCTGTATTTTATTTCAATATCGGACCTGACAGTGGGCAGCTCAGGAACTTCAAGCAGACTAGCTGTGAAAGCTAAACAGTCGACTGAAGCATTTTCCTCCCTTGGAATGTAGGAAATGTTAAAAGCGAGGAAGAAATTATCAACCAGGTCCCATACCGCGTTCCTGTAATTCTTGAGCTGAGGATTCTTAGCTTGATAAACGTTTTTGACCTGTTGAATGATCAACTCTGCATCTCCAAACACAGCCACCTCTCTTATTTGCATCTGTTGTGAAGCGCTTAATCCCAGAACCAGAGCTTCATACTCCACCACATTGTTGGTGACTTCAAATTCCAGCTTGTATGACAGAGATATGGTCTCATGAGAGGGGGATATGAATACTACCCCGGCACCTGCACCCATACTGGAGGAAGCTCCATCAAAGAACATCTTCCAAACAAGGGTGGTTGGAGGGGGGGTCTCCTGATTAAGAATGGGATGCTTTCTGATCTGTAAAGGAGCCTCAGGGGTGTGGGTAAGCTGTAGTAAAATGGAGCCTAAATCAGTGTCCAAAGCATAGATGGGGTGATTGGTAGGGTTGGCTTCATCACTGATTATGTAGGCCAGTTGGGCTTCTCTGTACAGTCTCCTATGTTCCCCTCCAAAGACTGGAATGGTGGCATATGTGAGGTCCATCTACAGGGTTCCCCCCAGTCTCTTTATCCAAGATCTTGACAACAACATGCCAAACTTGGGGGGGACATCAGCTACCACAATATCCATGACCATACTCTTCATGGGCAGCTGAAACAGAGAGACTACCAGGTCCTTAATGACTCCCAAACATTGCACCCTCCTGGAGTCGAAAGAATAGAGGTCATGATAGGCTCGGGTGACTTCCAGTCCTAATTCCTCCATGACAGTTTTGGGCATGAGGTTGCGGGAGGCCCCTGAATCCATAAGGAAATTATGTAACACTTTGTCATGTATGTTTAGGGATGTGTAGAAGGGAGGGGATGAATCATCTCTGTCTTCTACCATGGGACCTAGGACAACTGCAGGTCTTTCATCTTGGAGGTTTATGGAGTCTGTGAGAGGGTATGAGGCTTTGGACTTCAACAGCTCAGAGAAACATTTTTTGAATTCCCCATGTTTAATTAACTCGGTGAGTGGCACAGGAATTCTGATCTTTTGAATCTCATGTTTGAAATTGAAAGAAGACATGGGCTTTGGGATTTCTCTAATTTCAGGAACACGATTATGAACAATGGGAGAAAGAGGTTGAGCTTTCTTACCTCTTTGAGCGTCTGCTGCCTCATTAGCAGGTTTCTCTGTTCTAGTGGATGGCTCAGGAACATCAGGTGCTGCTCTTTTGTCGGATCTCAGGTTATATCTACCTCGGCCACCACTAGCTTTGTCTTCTTTGCTCAATTCATTTAGCTGACTATTTAGGAGAGACTCCTCATATGATGATTGGGTTAGATGAGGAAATGGGGGAGTGACTTCTAAACTGTGAATTTTGGGCTCAGGCTCATCTATTTCCCTTTCTTGTTCCACAAAATTGTTCTGGAAGGGAGCCTGAATCCTTTGGTCGTCCCTGTCTCTCTCCTTCTCTCTATGCATAGTTGGAGGAGCAAAATTATTTGGCCTTCTGAAACCTCCTATGTTCTCGGTGGTTTGAGGGACCTTGTTCATTTGTTTCCTTTCCACCTTTAATCTCTCCATCTCCTCTTTCAGAAAGCTCATTACCTGGGTCAGCTCATTCGCTTGAGGGTGGGGCAGTGATGGGCCAGAAATTGAGGCTTCTGATTTTCCTTTTCTTTTGTCTGTGTCGGCCTGGTTCCTCAGTCTGCCAGCTGCTAGTATGTTGGATTCCACTTCTATAGTGGTATCTTGAATTTGAGCTAAATAGGTGGCTCTTCTTTCTCTTAGTAAAAGACAGAAATCAAGGTCAAAAGCGCCATCATAGGAAATTTGAGCAAAGGCCTCTCAGGGTTTAATCTCTGCAGGAATTTTATTGTACATCTTATTAAATATTTTGGAGAAGTCTGAGACAGACTCTCCTTCCATCTTCTTCAGAGACCCAAACTCGGTCATGTAATACATATAATCCTTTCTGTCCCCCCACTGTCTCAGGAAAACACTATCCAGAACTTCAATTCCAGCGATAGATCCAGGGGCTAGTCCTCTAAACCATTTCCTGACCTCACCCTCCAGGCTCTAGACAAAGACTCTCATCCAGAAATCTTCATTTTCAATGTTTAGGTTGTCTTCATAACTATAAAAAGCAGCCAAGTGCTCCTCAGCAGTTATGTCTCCTTCCCCACTGAACTTGGGCATGTATTTCAAGTAGTCTCCAGCAGGGAGAGGATTCATAGGATGAGGTAGGATCAAAGGAGCATATCTAGCAGTGACTATGGCATCCATTCTGGTCGGAGGGGGATTACCACTAGCCATAGGGATATTAGGTGGAGGAGAGCTAGGAGGAGAAGGAGTGTGACCGGGAGATGTCGGGAAAAAGGTTCTGACGGGAGATGAGGGAGAAAACAGAGAGAAGTCTAATGGACCAGAATGTGCAGCTGCTTCTCTCTGTGAAACAGTAGTAATAAACAGAGGGGTAGTGAAACCTTCTAAAAAATGTTGGAGTGAAGGCACAACTTCCATGGAAGGGGGAGTGACAAGGATCTCTCCCTCTGACGCTAGACAAGGGGGAGAAAACTCAGCAGGAACACTCCCAAAATTCAGAAAACGGGAAACCTCAGAGGGAGGGTGACTAGGAAGCTGAGAGGAAGAAAGTGGAGTCTTTACAGAAGGAGGTGGGGAAATACCTGTTTCGGCGATGGAAACTTCTTTCACAGAGCTCTTTCCCTTTCTGCGCACTGCTTCTAAGTCAGCTTCAGGTGTCACTAGAGGCAGGTGTGGATGAGACCTCGTGTGTCTGCCTCTCGAAGCCACAGTTGATAGAGAAGGTTCTCCCCAGCAGAGTCATCACAATGGAGTCACCAAGTACACAGTAGAAATCTTCAAGTTCTGATATCTGATGCACCTTCAGAATCAGTTGATCTTTGTCGTTAAAATCCGGGGAAAAATATTCAACATCGTCCCCGACAACGGCGTCAGAAATGTTGGAGCTGGAGGTCACTCCTGGATTTCTTGCAGGAGAAGAGCCCGACGCCCATCAGTTTAATGTCACGATTTTGTTTGAAAGGGTGATCAAACGGAAGGAAACTCATAACAATATCATCTCAACGCAGAAACTAGGTCAGTCATGCATGAAAAAGTGAGGTCTTGATAAACTTCAAACAGGGAGTTTCAGTAAAAGGGTGAGTAGGTGGAAGACTTATGTAAGAAGAGTGCATAGGTCTATCACAGACATCAAGTTCGCAACAGACTAGAGGAGAAAGCATTCGAACACAAAGTCTCTTTATATTCAAACACAGAAAACCAGAGAATACAAAAATGCCACGACAAATCCTTTATCATAACATAACTGTAACAATCCATGTGAATCATTCAACTGTGAACTCTCTGGCATAAGATGAAACAAAGATGGAAAAGGGGAAACTATTTGTTATAAACCAATAAGTCTCAAACACAGAGGAATAACCAGGAAACCAGAATATCTACTGAAACTTTACAGTCGGGAGCTTAGCTCTACCATCGATAGATACAAAAATTTTCATATACTCAAACTAACAACAACAACAAGATCGAGACGTAGCATTGAAAGCTTTGTGTCTGCATGGCTTCTGACAACACGGAGCTGCAATCTTTGAATGGTCGTGCAACTTATGGCAGACGCAATCGATCTCCTGACAGTTTGTTCGGCGAATCGACGTGCCTTTAATTCAATGCAAGACTTCCCATTATGGCGGAGACGATGTCTAACCACCACCAACCGCTTCAATAACTACTTCTTGGGATTGAAGACGACCTGGCCAACTCATCATTTTGGGACATGGAAGACTCCTCGTGCTGCCACCTGGAAAAACTGAATAGTTTGAAGGACGGGTATGGAGGAAAACGCGGGAAGTGGGGTACGGCTACGGAATGACGGGGCCACAACCGCAAGGATGACGTGAGAACGATGAGAGGCGAGAGAGGTGGCGGGGGATGACATAAGTTATAAGGGATATAAGTAGAGACGGCGGGAGAATAGACGTGGCAGGCTTAATGTAGTGAGAGGCTGACATGGAGGGAAAGGGATACGTGGCGGGTGGTAAGTGGACGATGAGGAGGAGAGATGACCACGCGGACCAAGGAGCGGAGGAGGATAGGTGACACACGACAGCAGGAGAAAGGTGATTATGAAGGATGATATGACAGGAGGAGGGCCCATGCTGGCTAAACGCAGGGCGGCTGAGAAGGACGAGGCTGCGCGAGCACCGTTGATCCGGGTGCTATGATTTCAACCTTCGGAAGTTGCATCCATGATTCCGGACCCCCCCCTTCCGCTTAAAGGTAGAAAGGCAGGGGGGTTCCGGAATTAAATTTATCGCTGTTGATCCGGGCACACCGATCTGGGCCGTTGGAGAGGTGCACCCCCGATTCCGGACCCCCCCCCCCCGCTTAAAGGTAGAAAGGCAAGGGGGGTCCGGAATTCAACCTGTACCGTTGATCCAGGCGCGCGAATCACTGCTGCTTGATCATGCTCGTGACTTACCCTGGGGCGCATTATCACCCGAAACTTTGGATAAGTGGGTTTTTAACCCCTTCTTTTGTGTTCTAGCCCCCCTTACAAGAAATATCGCTAACACTACCCAAGCATAGTTTTAATTTGTTTCAAGCTTATGTAAAAATGAAACTAATCTCCGAGATTAGTCTTTTTTCTTTCTCGTGCTCATAAATACATGAGAATAGGTTATCGACCTCAGTCTTTTTTATTTCTCATGCTCATTAATACATGATAATAGGTTACCAATTATACTTGTATTTCTTTTTCAGACTAGTAAAAGTTATACGAAAAAGGAACTCTTTGGAGTCTCCTTTAAGCTCTTTTCAGACTCTCTAAACATGAAAATATTACTGAGTGAATTTTCTTCCTTTCACACGTGTTCAAAATGATTTGAAAGTGCATCTTTTGATGTTTAGCTTATCTCTTTTTTGACTTCTAAATACTATCTTATTATGGAGATCTCTTTAATCTCTTTTCAAACTCTTTCAAATTGAAAATATTGTCAAGCGATCTTGTTATCTTTCATGCTCGTTAAAGTGAATTAGAAAGCACGTCTAGTGGGCAATAGTTTATCTTTTTTTTAGTCCCATTAGATTATTCATGAAAAAGGAACACCCTAACCACCCTATTTAGGATAGTTCTCCTAGGTATCATTTTCTAGTTTTTCAGGCCCTGGATACTAACTTTATGAAAAAGTCCATCGTAGAGTCTAATTTAAGTTATTTTCAGACTCTCTAAACGCGAAAAACCACTGAGTTTACCGTCTTTGGATTCATAATAATAAATAGTGAAGGAACCATTTGGGACTAAACCACTCCTTCTCCAGGTTCATTAAACATATGAATTTGGACTCATCGAAGATGAGCTACACCGAGCATCTGTTATCCTCCTCAAGCCCATTAAAAAACAAAGAGGTACTATCCTATCTGGGTGGGGGGGGAATTTGGGAAGTAGGTCAATATTTTGCACCATTATGGCATTGATCCAGTGACCCTTGAACATGGCATATGTCTGCATCTTCTTATAGTTGGGTAGTCCACTTTTCTCTAAGTCATACCAATTCCATGAGTCATCATACTTCTTTGACCCATTCGAAGAGTGACATCATATTTTTTTGTAATAGTCAAAAAATCCTTATGGTAACACTATGTTTTGGTCCACGATTCTCACATTATGTTTGGATCGATGCCTCGATTCAATGCTTCCAAGTAAATGCTCTTTTGGTTATGTTTTCCAGTCAATGCTTCCAAGTCACTTGTTGTGCCACAAATGTTAAAGGGACTTTTCATCCTTACAATCATTTTTTAGTATTTCATACCCATGTCAATCTATCCTCATCTGATTCATCATATAAAATCACCATCCTAATATGTTTCGTGTCAATGAAGGGGGATACATCATGGCCCTCATTTGACGAGTCTATTTCTATCGACATCAATACATTATCTAGTAATTATAATTAGAAACCAATTAGTACCTTGGATCCTACATGCCTCAATGGCAGGTGTCCTCATTTTTTACAGTGGGTTTACGTCATTGAACTCTGATCGAAAGATTCCACCGAGTGTTCAACTTCAACTCATTGATTCACACTTATTGGATTGTACTAGGGTACCTTGGGAGTCATTGACATACATTATTAATTATATACATTATTAACTAGTAATCAAGTGGTTTCTACCATGTTCGATGTCAGCACATGTATTAGCATGGTTAGAATTGTACCAGTTTGGGATCGAGATGAATACCCTCATAAATGTTTAGGCACCTACCAGTGTTATGTGCCTAACCCAGGTTGCGATGGAGAAAAAAATTATACATTTTTACATAGATCCACATTGTATTGGTCTATGGATATGTTGTTTTATCATTTTGTATCTCCACTGTGTACAATCTCATGGCTACATTCTGACCACTTCATGGAGATATGGATCCAAACTATATATTTGGTGGCCATATTCTTAGTCAGTACTCTCATGGATCCACAATGTATTGGTCGACGACCATGCTTTGATATAGATTATTCTAAGTATGGGTATGCCTACCTCGGGGATGTTATATGTATGTTGATGTGTGTTTTCTTTCTTTTCTGACTGGTCTTCCGACTTCAACCTCTTGATCACACCAATTTTGAAAAGTGTTTCAGACAACGCTTTTTCTTCTCTGACCTCACACTTTGGGGGGGCATATTTTATATTCCTTTTTGTCACACCTAGCTAAGTGTCGCATTTCACTTTTATAAGTGTCATAATGCTTACATCTCACCCTAAGTTTCACAGTTGCAATGGAACAATATCATGGCATGAGTGTCACATTTCCCTAAGTATTCTAACCGTGTTACCATGTAAGGATCACATGTCATGATCCCTTGTGAAGTGAGAGGAATAAAAACATCATTTGAGGGTCGAAATCTCACTTTAACCCTTGTATTTCTAGACTTGTTTGACCATGGATGCCCCCTTCCCCACTCCGGGGGAGCGTTCATCTCCTTTAAATAGTGTTATGCAAGTGTCTTGGATGCTCTATCTACCTATATGGGGGAGTGTCCATGTCGATTTGGTCAAATCCTATGAATCTATTGAGAAGGATCTAAGTGAATTACATTGTTTTTATCAATATTTGTTCAACTTATTTCCATTCCATGATAAGGAAGAGTCATGATCAAAAAGAAAAAATTAAATCTCTACTCAATCCATTAAAATCCTCAACTATATCCTCCATTTAGACTTGTTGGTTGGACCCCTTGAATGCTATATAACCAGTGCCATCCATGGCTTGGGGGGGGACCAAACTAAGTATCAAATTGATAATATTATGAGAAACTTAGGACAAGGATGTTAAGAGAGCTAATATGTTGATACTGGGAGAAAGTTCTTGAAAGTGTGATCAAGGGTTGAAGAAGAGAGCTTGGAGGACTACAACTGCACCCAATGGTTGTAAGTGTTTCATGCTCTTATTAATAATATAACTTTCCCTATTTCTGTAAAATATTCTTATGTACATCTTGATTATGTTTACTTATATTTAAGTTAGCATAAATAGAGTTATTATTATCTATGACTAAAAGTAGTAGGATATTTTTGTTTTGTTCTTTGTGAATCATTTTCACTGTGGAGCCTTGGATTGGAGCTCAACTACTGGAGCAGTGAGGAAAAACTTAAGAAATAAGGTACACAATCCTTCTTTCATTCTCTCCTTTAAATTCTTTTACAAGAAGATAGAAAATATGGTAATGATAATGTTAGGATGCATTTGTTGTTGACTGTCTAGTTGAAGGAAACCCAACTAGGGGAACTCAACCTATCTGCAGGGGAAGAAATATCACCACACCTTGCTTTGTTTGTTTCCTGAAACATCTCGAAACCAAATGTATATCCTTCCAACCAGCTAAGAAATGTAGGTTTTAGACCGGTGAAGTAAAACAATGCATACAGATTCTTAGGCAAAACAAAATTAATCAATGACTCATACACGTAGTACACAGTGATTTACGCTGGAAACCCTTAACCCAGAGAAAACCATCCTTCCTTGGTGCCACACCTCCCAAATATTCATTGTATTAATTTCACCATTCTCAATACAATATATACAATATTTTAGGTATTTTGTAGCTACCAAAATCCTAATCCCTTAATTCAGGATTAATTTAGAAAATCGCTAAAAATAATGAAAAATGTTAAAATAGCAAAAAATTGTCCAAAAACGTTTTTCAAGGCATTGCCTCGAACCCTGTTAGCTCTAATCTAGCACCTGGAGATGAGGGATTTTCTTAAGAAGAGGGGTCAAATATTCCCCCCCCACAGAAAAGTGTTGATATTCACGTACACAAAGATCGACATGTGGTGGGATTGTCAGACCCTGTCGTCAAATCTGATGCACCCCACCCACACACATGAAAATAATATAACACATCCCAACATTCTCCCACTTGTTTTTTTTTTTCATATAGGAGGTTACAATATTTCATAGTAAACAATCTAGGGTAGCAATGCCCATTGTTTCTCTACACTAGGAGAACTTCTCGGTGTTCACCGATTTTTTCAATGAATTTGCACATTCATCAAAATGTCAACCTTATTTAGCAACACCTTCTTGTCTTCAACCATGTTTCTCACAAAGTGATACTGAACATCAATATTCTTTGTCTTTGAATGATAAGTTGGGTTCTTTACCACTAATATTTCACTTTGACTATCATAATCTAATCTTACTGCTTGTTGTACCAACCCAATACTTGAACATAATCTATGTAACTATACTTCTTCCTTGCTTGCATGAGTGGCTTCAATGTATTCAATTTCTGTAGTTGCAAGTGCCACTACAACCTATATTTTTCTCATCCAACTAATTTCTCCTCCAAATAGATTAAACACATACCCACTTGTATATCTTCTACCTAGTCCGAGTCAACAAACCCATGTATGTCAAACATTATTTCCAATCTCGATATTCCTTTGTAGCACAATCCATAACTAGAAGTGCCATGCAAATACCTGAAAACCCTCTTTATTGTTGTCCAATGCTCCTTCCCTGATTTTGACATATACCTGCTAAAAAATCCCACTGCATATAAAAATTTTGGTCTAGTATAGACGATTGCATACATCAAACTTCCAACCACACTAACATATAGAACATGGGATGTAGGTGTCAAAATTTTTGTACCACATCCTAGGTGATTGATTCAAACCATATAGTGACTTATTTATCTTACAGTCCAGTTCTTTATTTCCCTTCACTGCAAAGCCTTCTATTTTCTTCATGTAGATTTCTTCTTCTAGATATCCATGTAGGAATGTTTTCTTCACATCAATCTTTTCTACTACAAAATCAAAAGAAGAAACCATAAATAAAAGAAATCTAATAGAAGTTAACTTGGCAATAGGAGAAAAAATTTCACAAATTCAATTCCCTCTACTTGGGAATAACCTTTTGCTAGTAATCGAGATTTTCATTTCTCCACTTTGCCTTCTGCGTTCAACATCTTCTTAAAAGTCAATTTGCTACCAATGGTTTTTCTTCCAATTGGAAACTCACCTAGTTCCCTTTCCTCATTCTTATCCAAGGCATCCACCTCTTCAACCATGACCTTCTTCTAGAGTTTACTATCCTCTAAATTCTCTTCTTCCCAAACATTTCTAGGATCATCATCAGTAATAGATAAAGAAAAATTAGCACGAAAATCAGGTGAAATATACCTTTCTAGTTTTCTTATTTTCCTCATTGATATCCTCAATACTGGAGTATGAGTTTCTTCTTTTTCTCATTCATCTTCTTTTGTTGATTCATATTTTGCATCATCCAACTCAAACTCTATTCTCTTAGGTTCTTCTTTCCTTGGTTGGAATTCCTATTTGGGAACATCTTTAATCTCTCTGAAAGCAACATTTTGATTTTAAACAATCTTCTTAGTTTATGGATTCCAAATATTACAACCTTTCATACCATATTTACAACTAATAAAGACACCCTTTTCATATTTATTATCCATCTTACTCCTATTTTACTTTGGAACATGTACATAAGCATCACAACTAAACACTTTGAGATGTTGAAGAGAGGGTTTCTTACCAATCCATACCTCATGTGGAGCTTTATCCACCAACACTAATGAGGGTGATCTATTTACTATGTAACATGCAATACCCACTGCCTTTGCCTAGTATTCTTTTCGTAACCCAACACCACTGAGAATGCTCCTTGTTTTTTCCATCAACGTCCTCTTCATCCTTTCTACAAACTTGTTCTATTGAGGTGTGTATGGAGTATTATTCTTCCTTTATATACCACACTTCTTATAGAAATATTCAAATTCATTCCCACAAAATTTTCCACCATTATATGTCCTCAACACCTTTATTTTCTTCTCTGTGTGATTTTCTACTAGATCCTTAAAATATTTAAATTTATCAAATACCTTAGGTTTCTTCCTAAGAAAATAAATCCATGTGCTCCATGAGAAATCATCTATGAATAAAACATAATACACATATTTACCTAGTGATGGAACATGCATAGGTTCGAACACATCACTATGTATCAACTCTAAGATCACATTTTCTCTTGTACCACCAGATGAGAATCTTACTTGATTATGTTTACCATATATTCAATGTTCACAACAATCAAAATCCATGGTGAAATTAGACATACATTCAACCATACCTTTACTGTGTAGTGTTCAAAGGACCTTTTCTCCAATATGTACCAATCTTTGATGCCACAACATGGTCTTCTTTCCATGGATAATATGGATCCTATATTTTGTATTTCTCTTCTCAGGGACAATATTACACCCATCAATATAAGTGCTTCCCAATAAATTATATAGAGTTCCACACTAAAATGCCCTCATGAACACCATTGCTCCTTACACCATCTTGCAAGTTCCCTTTCCCAATAAAGTATCCACACCTGCATCATCCAACTTACTTACTATTGGATGTATGGGCTGACCCGGTTTCTACCTTAGTTCTCCAACAAAACCCTAGAAACCATCGGCCCTTCTGGTAAACCAGAAGGAAACACTGCGCACAGAATGCACAATGCAGTCTCACCCGAGATGGATTATGGGTGACTGTGGGACCCAAGTGTCTGCAGTCATGGAAGGGATGGTGCTCACAAGGATGTTAGGAATATTTCTCTTATACTTCAACATTCATCAAATCTACCATTCATTTAACCTTTAACATTCATTCTGCAGAAAATAACATAACCATTCTAGTGCACGCTACAAATTAACCTTAACAGATTCATTCCTTTATTCATTCATAATAAAATACATTGCAAAATGTAAAGAGAACATTCCACACATTGACACAATATTTTACTTTGGTTCACCCCCCTTGGGCTATGTCGACAAATATTTGGAATTATATTCTTCTTTATTCATCCTCCTCAAAATATTGCACTATGTGCATTACACCATAAGTTTAGTAATAATGTGTGGTGAGTTTGACCAATTTTGCGCCAACCTCCACAGATTGTGACTTGACCCTCAGTTACAACTCCAAAATATACTCATCTCCAAAACTTGCTCTGCATAAAAGTACTCTAAGTCTTCTCACTTACTAGATGCTAGATGATCTCCCAGATCTTACAATGCCTATTTATACTACCAAAATGGGTAAAAACCCTTACAATAAGGACCCAAAACCCTAACCCTAAGTGGATTATGTTTGTCCACTTTACAACCTCCTGCGTGTGGCTAGTCCTCGATCCAATCGTTCCTTGCTTTCACACTTCTCTTTCTAGCGTTGATTTTCCTTATTGCCCAACACACTGCTTTTCCTTCTTTTTTGGTATGCACTCCAACTATCCTCCAAAACAGTTGAACACTTACCCAAAATATCATGCTCCAATAGGCCCCCAAAACTAACCTGTGGCTCATCCGGATCCACTCAAGCTGTGTTTTCCTCCTGCACTGACTTCTTTAGCGTCTGAAATCTTCCTATCATATCTTGTGCTTGTTCCTTTTCCTACGTGCTCATTTCTGCAATATTATCTACCAATATTGTTGTTATGTGCTCCTTCAACACTTCTACACTCTCCAAGTGTAGTTTCTCTATCCTACCCTTTGTTGCTTCCAACTCTATGATCATCATTTCTACCCCTTCCTACAATGGCTCCAATTGAGCTTGCCTTGACTACTTCCCCATATGGATTGACTTTAGCTTTTCCTATAGGTTCTTCAGCTCCTATGCACTCTTCATCCTGTCTATTATGTTCATCGCCTTCTTCTTTTTATTCAAATATTGTGTTGTTGTGTTTATGTTTCCCTCCCTTTGATCTAATTCTTGAATCTTTTCATCTTCTTGCAATTCTTTCCACATCTGTGTTATATTGTTGTACATTTCTTCCATTCTTCTAATTTCCCCTTCAACGTTGTATGTGTATTCTATATCCTATTTTTCCCTTTGTGCTTTGATCTCTAGTGGAGTACTAGGGATCACCTTATTTGCTAGGTTTGTGATTTATTATTTGTAACTTTCCATAGCCTACAATATATTTTGGATATTCTCTTTTGTACTTAACTCCTCTACTAGTGCGTTGTCTGGTATAGTTTGAAATGCTTCCTCAAGAATTTGTTCTATATTATCCATGCACTGTGTTTCTTCATCCCTCTCGAGTTGTACTTCTTTGAGGGATATCTCCAATACCTCCTTTACCTCCCTAGATCTCTCTAAGTTCGTCACATCTGTCCTGGCCCTTGATTGAACTTCATTCACGACACTAATATGTAGCTTGTATAATTCCTTGGTTTGAATCTTGGACAACACCAAATCCAACTTCTCTATATCCTTCAAGGGTTTTTGCATTTTTTCCTTGTATATGTGTATCATTCCTTGGTTGATTTGAAAAGTTTCACTTCCCATTGTTGATGTATTCATTATCTCCTTTTCCTAATGGATTTTCTCCTGCTGTGTTGTGCCTTTCTATTGTGCTACATTGATCTGTAGGCTTCCAAAACTTCTTTCACCTCCATCAACTTTTTCATTATTTCTTCTCTTTGTGACTTTGTGACATATAAGGCTTCTTCTCCTCGATCCTATACTTTTTATGCCACCAATTATGTGTCATCCTCAGTTATTGTGAGCTGAGGGGACTTATTTTGCGCCTTCATCTTCTTGTGATGTTCTCTTATCTTCATCACTAAATTTGTCTTTGGTTTTTTCTCTGTCTGCATGGGGTTTTACGCCTTTGGTAGGTTTCCACTTCCTACCTTAGGGATGTTATCCTTTTTTCTGAGCTTCCTCATTTTTTCCTTTTGTGCTCTCATCTCCTATTACTGAGGCCCTAGGTATTGTTTCCTTCTTCCTCAACTTATTTACTTTTGTCGCACTTTATGTTGGTTGAGTGCATTGTGATTCTTTCCTAGTATTTTCTGTTGCACTACTTTATTTTTACGATGTGCCAAATTTTTCTTGTTCTTTACCCTTTGTTACTTTCTTGATAGCCACTGGTACCTTCCACTGATATGTCCATTCCCCTATCTGCACCCATTGTACTTCATCTGTTTTGATACAATACTGCATCTTCAACCATTTCTTCTTAGGGTCTCCCCTTTATTGTATCCACATGTTGTGCATAGATTCTTTGAAATTTGCTTTCCCTTCATTCTCCTTCACCACTTCTGGGGAGATCCTCCATGTATCTACTATCTTTTCCTACATCTCCTCAAGATACATGCCAAAAATGTTGGTATTAACTTTCCTTTGCTTCGGATCTCCATTGTTCCATGGGGTTATATATCTTGATGTGCGACACCTTCCTCTCATGTCAAAGAAGGATGAGTATTTTGGTTCTTCCCATGCCACTAAATCTATCAAAATCAATAACCAAGAATAATGGAACTATGTCCCAGAATCTTGTGCATCTCTGCAATCCTCCAAAAATAGATTGAGCAAATATGGTTCCCAAATAACTATTGTCCCCTTCGCGCATTGCGTGGCTGCTGCTACCACTCCTACTGGTGCCTCTTCCTTGCGGAATTTCCTTAGTAACTTGCAAGCCATCATAGTTTTCACGAATATTGTGGCTGGCTCATTTATGTTATTGATGATCATGCATATGCTTCCTCTATTAGTGCCAAATTGGGATTTTACTTCTTCTGCAATGGTGTTTTCTTTTGTCTTATCATCTAAACATTGTTTTGGCTTCACCCCATCTATTATAAGCCTTGTAATATTTTCAATTGGGACATGTCTATCCATCCACAAAAATCCTCCATGTACTCTCGCAAATAATTGTTTAACTCGGGAATTAACATCCTTCCCCCTACCAAAGTGAGGGATTTCTAAAACATTCATGATGCTTGAATTGCACAAACCTATAATACACTTTTTTGGTTCTAATATTGGAATTCCTAATGATCTTATCCCTTTGTTCTCCATATAAATTTCTTGAGCAAGCTTCAAAAACTTAGCCACCTCTGTGACATCGTGATCTGCATACCTAAGTTTCGGAAAAAAACCCCAGCATATCCCTTATAGTTATTACTGACTCTGGACTTTGGGGTAGTGACAATGAAACTTGATTATGTGTGTGTGCTACTGTTACTGCTGGCCTTGTTTTCCTTTTTGATGGGTCTGATGTCTCGTTCTGTGTTTCTTCCTCTGTGTCCTGATCTTCGTCATTGTCCTGTTTTTCTACCCTAATGTTCTGTGCTGCCTTAGGTTCATTTGATTCTATATATTTTTCATCTTCTTCATTTTTTTCTCCCTGTGTGTGTGTCGCTCTTGGTTTTTCTACATTAGGGTTTCCTTCTGCACTCAGGTTTCGACCTTCTTCCACCTTGTTTACCTACGTTGCTTCTTCCTATGGGTTTTTCTCCTCGACCAACATCGTACTAATTGATTCACTCTCTATTGACGAGATATCATCCACATCGACCATTCCTTTCATACCGTATGTTGGTTTGTTGGTGCTGCATGTCCTTCTTGCCAACTAGATGGGTGCTTCGAACTTCAGTGGTGTCATTATTCTTATCTCGGGTAAAATTTGTGGTAAATATCGGTTGGAATCTTCATAAATTCTTACACAATCATGCCCTATTTTCTCCTTTTCTCCTGTTTGCTTGAAATCACACTAAGTGTTTACCTTTTTGTTATTTTATCCTTTTATAACCTCTTTCGTAAACGCTCTATCATATTCCACTTTTCCAATCATCGTCTTTTTTTTTTCTGACTACTTTCTGTCTCGGTTAAATTTGTCTCGCACACAGTGTCTTGAATTTTATCGCACCAATTTACAATCTGCTATGTGTTGTATCTTCACACTGTCTATCTACCACTTATCCATCTACTTCCTTTTTTTTGGCCTTTTCTTATTTTTCCACTTTTTTCTTCCTTTTTATTCTTTTATCTCCTACTATATATAATATGTACAAGTATAACTTTTGCATTGCAACTATTGAGGGTTGGTAGGCCGACTATCCCTATACAATTTTAGTCGACTACCATTCACCAAACCTTGAATATACTTTCTTGTTAAATCCCATAGCTGCACAAAACCTCAATATGTGACATAATTTATCTCATATGGCCATAGCCAATGCATCCTGAACTTCCCTGGGTGCTGCAAGTATTTATTTCCATCGAGGAGAGCCAGGTCTACTTCCTTAAAGTTCTTGTTCTTAATATTTCTGTCATTCCAAGATTTTTCCTTTGATTTATGTACCTCGTGATGGAAACCAACTAAAATTCTATCTTCTTCTAATTCCATGAGTTGTACCAATATTTCTTGAGCTACACCTCTTTCTGTCATGTTTGTAATGGCTGCAATACACAAACTAGGTATAAAATACTCCAAAGGAACTACTTCTTCCTATCCATACACCAATATGAAAGGTGTCTGCCCTGTAAGCTTTTTACATGTAGTTCTATAAGACCATAACACTGATGATACCTTCAAATCCCAATCATCCATGTTCACATTACAAATATTGGTTAAAGAATTCTTTAATATCTTGTTAAATGCTTCCATTGTTCCATTAGCCTGAGGATGGTATGGAGTGTTCTTCTGATGATGTATCTCAAATTATTCATTCATTTCCTGGATAATGTTGTTGATAAAATGAGTCCCCTGATCACTCATCATAATTCTAGGGCATCCAAATCTTGTGACTACTTGATCAAACAAGAAGTGCACTACAATCTTTGCACTGCAACCCTTCATTGTTTCTGCTTCATCCCATCTGGTTAGATATTATGTCGTTGTAATGATATACCTCACTCCTAATCTTATGGCTGGTGGATTAATTCTTCCTACAAAATCTACCACCAATTTGTCAAACACTTTCAAATTTACTTGTGGTCTTAATGGAATCTCATCCCTCCTAGATGGCTTTCCAACCCTCTAACATACATCACAATTCTGACAATACTCCTTTGCATCCTTGTGATCTATTTGTCACCATAATCCCACGTGTAATATATTATGCACAGTATCTATCCCTGCATAATTTCCTCCATCTATTCATTCATATGCTTATGCTAACATGATAGGCCTTTCATGCTCCATAACACATCTACTCAAAAAAAAAATTGCACCAAGTTTGTACAAGTGACCTGCAATTAGTTGGTATTCTGCTACTCTAAATGCCAAATTCTTCTTCTGTGCAGTATTAAATTCCTTTGGGGAAAATCTTGTGCTCAAAAACTCAATAATATAAACAAAATATTCATCAACAATCTGTATTGAAAATAGTTGTGCATCTAGGACATTATCCTCCAAGTTGCTTGGTTCTTCTCCATTAGTTATCCTAGACAAATGATCTGGCCCTACATTCAATATTCTAGGCTTCAGCACAAATTTAAAATCAAACTCCTGAAACAACAATAGCCATCTGCATATTCTTCCCCCCAACACTGGCTTATTGACCAAATATATAAGAGAAGAGTGATTTGTAAACATCTTAAAGTGTTGTCCTAACAAGTAATGTTTGAACTTCTACAAGGCATATACCATAACCAATCCTTATCTTTCCATTGTGTTGTAATTGTGCTCTGAATTCGATAACTTCCTGCTTGTAAATGCAATTGGGTGATCTATATAACCTTCTCCTAGCTATGTTAATACTGCTCTAAGTGTTATTGCAAATGCATCCACATGATCATGAAACTCCTTTGACTAGTATGGAAACACCAAAATTGGCGTTGTCACCATTTTCTCCTTCAATATGTCCAAAATTTGCTGGCACTCGTCATTCCACTGATACTTAATGTCCATATTCAACAATTTCTCCATCCACACAGTAATGTGTGCATATCCCCTTATAAACTTCATGTAGTATCATGTATGACCAAGTGTACTTTTCAACTGGTGCACTGACTTAGGTGGTGGTAAATTCATTATGACAACATTTTTCACAGGATTTACCAGTAGACCCTGTTTACACACCACATGCCCTAAAAGAATACCAAATGGTGCACCGAAAATTCATTTCTTAATATTCAATGAAATCTGACACTGTCTACACCTATCTAACATCAATATTAACACTTCAACATGATCCTTAAATAAGATAAACATTGTCCAATCATCCAAATAAACTTCCAAAAACTTATGAATAAAATCCTTAAAGGAAGCTACTACTACCCTTGAAAAGATAGCAGGTGAATTATTCAACCCAAATGACATTACTTTATACTGATATGAACCCTGTTATGTTGCAAATATAGTCTTATGTCTATATTCTGTTGCAATTCTGATCTGGTGATATCTTGAAAATCCATCAGTGAATGAATAGGCTTCTTGACCTCCTACATTCTCCAAAAATTCATTTATAAATAAGGTAGGGAAGGGATGATGCAGACATTCATCATTCAACTTCTTTAAGTCTACACATATCCTTATTCCCACTTTCTTCTTCTCCTGCACTACCAGAGGGCTAATCCATTCAAATTATTCCACAGGTTCTATGACACCAACCTCTAACATCTTATCAATTTATGCCTTCACTTTTTTCTTGTACACTGGATTCAACTTGTAGGGTCTCTATATTATTGGTCTAGAATTTGGATTCAAAGGGATATTCATCTCTCCAATTTCTCCTGCAACCCATTTCATCTCTGAGAACGTGATTGAAAATAGGTCACTATACTCGCGTAGTAACTTTGTTATTCTTTCTACTGTCTGATTGTCCCAATAGTCTCCAATACTTGCAATCTTTGGCTTTTATGTTGTTCTAATATTTACCTTCTTGATATTCAATGGTGCAACATAATATTCTGACTCTAACTGTGGACCTTCTACCTCTCTTTCCCCTTCAATTTCTGTAATCTGTATATTGCACGTGTTTTATTTTGCTGGGTCTTCTTCTTCTGCGACATGATAACGATGTAGAAAATGTCTAACTGCAAGTCTCTTCTGGTTCTGATAAGGTATCACAATCTCCAGTTCAGGTTTTTCTAAAATCTTGTCTCTTACCACCTTTAGTGTTGTATCTATCTTTGGACTCTCATGCTCAAAGGCAAATGTAATCACAAAATTATACTGCATCTCCTCCCAATTTGTACTTTCCTTGCGTTGTTCCAATTATGTGTACCAATTCCTTGGGATTCCTTCCAATGTATGAATAAAGTGATGTGGCCAATCCTCTGGTGGTACTAATCTCCATTGAATTATACATTTGTCTACATGTTCTCTGGGTTGTCCAATTCCATCATACTTCACCACATGTCTATTCTCCTACTCTGCGCTAAATCTGATGTGAAGTAACCTCTTGCATTGATAACAGTTGTTGATCTTCTCTTTATGTGTACCCCACCATCGTGCAAGGGTTTATTTTGTTGATTAAGGTTGGTTGTCATTAATGTCAACCCTTGAAGAAAACCCCATAGCACAAAGGTTTAGGTAATGGACCCACTAGTGTTTGATGTAAATATGAATCATGGTTGATAACAAGTAAATATGGATGAACTCCAAAGTGGTCCCCTTATGGTGAAAGCCCTCACGGGAAGATGCTTTGTGGAGTAAGAGAACCCATGCTTAATTATGGAATAATGAGATGAAAGAAAGTGAATTTGTCAAGGAAAATATCCTAGATGGATAGTGATTTTCATGTCATTTCCGGTGGTATGTGGAACGTCACATAATTCCTCACGGTTAGAGAGTTATGGCCATGAGAAGTTGGAGACCCCAGGTTTGGGTAATGGACCCAAGTTTTTTTTATGGGTAATGGTATGAGTTATGATATATTTTTAGAT
>ML779605.1:319866-344008 GCA_009831015.1 Picea engelmannii | reverse complement strand
TATATATATATATATATATTCAAAAATTGTGTTATTTAATTACAATTATTTTTTATGTATTGAAGTAAAGGTAAACAATTTGTTAAAAATGATGTTTTCCACTATATTTTAAAAGTATAGAACTATAAATTAATTAAAAAGACAAAATTATATGAAAAATATTAATTTCAAAAAAGTAAATGGTAAAAAAAAAATTTAGATTGAAAGAAGTATGGAAAAATGACTAAAAACACCGTTGAAAAAAAAAATTGAAAATAGATGAAAAATAAGCATTTAAAAAAAATATTGTGGAAATATTATGGATCAAAAAATTTAAAATATCAAAATACCACCTAAAAAGGGAGGGGGGTGCTACTGATAGCACCATTTTTAAAAACGAGGTAAAAAATGCGACTCTTAAAAAAATGAGAACTCGACAAAGTTCTCGTTACGTTGGTAATATTGTTATCATGAGACAATGATAGGGATCATGTCCATGTGTTCTACATATCTCACACCATGTTCCTCATGTGGGTAAAGTATTCAACATTCATGTCCCCAAGTATTGTGCAAAGGTTGGACACTCATTCTTATGATGACCTTCTATTCTACGTAATGTGCACCGGACATTTTCTGTCTTTTCCTTTCCCTTATCTTGATTTAAATGAAATGTCAAGCTCTTCAAATCTACTCTCAGCTCTTCCACAACTGAATCTGTATGCTTATATTGATTCTCTTATAACTGTAAGGCTACTTGTAAGGCCTCAACCTGAGTTTGAAACTTTTGTTGCCTCAATGGATACTTCAAATGTGTCAATAATGAATTAACGAATAAATGTCTATTTGCATATCTGTAATAGGATACTTAGACTTACATTTTCATCTCTTGGACTTCTGATCAACCTCCCAAACTGACTCACGTGGCTTATGTTTGATCTCTATCATCTCATTCATGAAATGATCATCTGAACTAGGTCGTTGGAATTCATTGATCAATTCATTTTTCACATCTGCGACAGTTGTAGGTTCTCCTTATGGATTGTTCACTGTGAGACCCATATACCAATCCAGTGCGTGGTCTCTGAATGTGATTGCTAGCTGTGCCACTTTTGTATCTTCGTCTGTAATCTGTTTAGCTTCCCAAATCTTCTCACAAATAAACAAGTGATTCTCTGGGTCATCCGACCCTTCTCCACAGAACTCTGGTAACCGAATAGTTGTATGTGCTCCTGCCATTGTGAATTTTTTTTTACTACCACCTCCGCATGGTGTGGATACTTCACTACTACTATCTGAACTTATAATTTTGCTTGAATTTCCGCTGGACCCATGTCCTACTAAAATCCTTCTACCACTAATCACTTGTTGTCTAAACAATTCTTCTTCTTCAGATGTCTTAGTCTCACATGGGGTTGTGGCTTCCACACTAATTCAGATCTGGAATGGAAATCCTTCTTCTATGCCAGACCCCTAACCTATGGTTTTCCTCTCGTATGTGGCACACAAGATTTCATCAATCTGCCTCATCGCACGAGGATCCTCTACCTCTTCTTCGTCACTGTCCAATCCCTCTCACTCGATTACTACCCTATTTTTATTATTGATCTTATACTGGTAGGGTCGTCCACTGTGTGTCACTCCTTCTCTATCCATTATCTCCTTGGTATGTTCCTCATACATCATAATGGGGTCCATTGATTCCTTCTTCTATCCTCTCTCGATAGCCTTCTCCATATCTCAGATCTTCTTTAGTACCTCCCCCAGTTCCCCCATGTGCGCAAACTGATTTAGTTGTTTGACTCCATTGTCATCACTCCTTTATCATGCAATAAGATCTTGATCGAAGTGTAAAGTGACCTAATGTACCTTCCTCTTGGTCCCTTCGAAAACTCCTACTCTACAATAGTGTAATACTTTGCAATATCAACTACAAACTCAGTAATAAACCTTACAACGATGTTATCTAACTAGAAATGTATGACACATGTGAATTTATTATTGACCCTTTCCAACAGCATGTTCGACAACAAAAGTATTCCAATAGAGGAAGAACACCTTCAGTAACCACTCACACAACCAGATAAAAGATCAACACACCAATGTTTTGACGTGGTAAAACCCCTACGGGGAAACATCCATGACCCTAGCCAACGTGACCACTTGGAGAAGTTTATTAATGAAAAATAAAAATATTACAGAGAGATTTTACAAGAGAGTTTCTCACAATCGATCATCGACGAATGACCCTCCATGCTATTTAAATAGATATCATGGACCAATTGGGTGTTAAGCCATGGATCAATGGTCGTTAGGATCGAGGAGAATATGAACTATTGGATCACTCTATGTTGGGAACATATCGTGACCGTCAGATTTCCTAACTACGAATGCATACTAATGCATACTAAAGAAACACACTTTTACCTAATGACACATTAGACCAAGTAGATCTTAACTAACTCGTAAGTGTCTAAATATCCTAACACCCCCCCTTAAGAACAACTTGGGATATGATTGAACGATTTACAATAGTGACACAATAGGAGAAGAAAGGAGGCATTAGATCCTATCCCCCCTTAATGACAACTTCCTAAACTCCTAACATAGATCAAAGTTTGGAAAAATTCTCTTTTGTAAGAGACTTTGTGAAAATGTTTGCAACTTGATCTTCTATAGGGAAAAAGAGCACTTCAATAAATTGATCATGAATGAGCTTTCTGATGAAGTGCATGTGTATCTCAATGTGTTTGGTGCATTGATGTTGAACTGGGTCTTTTGCAAGCTTGATGGCACTCTGATTGTCACACCAAAGGTTGGTTGGATGCTGCTGCTGAAATCCAAAATCTGAAAGGATCTATCAAAGCCACAAGGTTTCTTGACTTGCATTTACTTCTACTCGGTACTCTTCTTCTATTGAAGAAAGTGAAATAGCCTGTTGTTTCTTACAGGACCAAGTGACAGGTCCTGAACCAAGGCTGAAAACATAACCTTCAGTAGAATTCTGATCATCAGGGTCCCCGACCCAATCTGAATCAGTGAAACCAACCAATAAAGGAGTACCCCTGAACTGTAATGTATCTCGAACTGAATTGTACCACAGATATAGTGAAGTATTCTTTTAGCTACTTTCCAATAGATTTCATGGGGTGTTTTCATATACCGTGCAACAAAACCAATAGCAAAGGAAATATCGGGACGGGTATGACTCAAGTATAAGAGGCTACCAACTAACTGACAGTACATGGTGGCATCAACTTCGGGAGAAGTACATGTGGCAGTAATATTGACTCCAGAATGGAAGGGAGAAGGGGTTGGATTACAATCATCCATGTGAAAGCGACGAAGAAGGTCACAAGCATACTTAGACTGGGAAAGAAAAATTCCTCCATTGGTTTGCAAAACTTGGAGGCCAAGGAAATAGTGCAAAAAACCTAAGTCTTTCATTTCAAATTTCTTCTTAAGGTTGGTTTTCACATGGTTTAAAAGTTTTGAGTCACTACCAATAAGGATAAGGTCATCAACATAAAGGACAAGGATTATGAGATGGCTTCCTACTTTCTTGCTATAGACATTAGGATCAGAATGGCATCTAGAAAGTCCAGTGTCAATAAGAAAGTTGTCCATTTTGGCATACCAATATCAGGGAGCTTGTTTAAGACCATAAAGAGATTTCTTAAGGCGACAAACAAGGATAGAGTCATTCTGGACATAGCTAGGAGGTTTCTCCATGTAGATTTCTTCTTGCAAATCTTCGTTCAAAAAGGCATATTTAACATCCATCTGATGGACCTCCCATTTATGTGAGGCAACAAGGGAAAGAAAAAGGCGAATGAAATTCATTTTGGCTACAGGGGAAAAGGTTTCATTATAGTCAATTCCTTCAACTTGGGAAAATCCTTTGGCAACTAACGAAGCTTTGTGTCTTTCAACACTTCCTTATGATCCATACTTAGTTCTATAGACCCATTTACATCTAACAAGTTTTCTTCCTTTTGGAAGAGGTACAAGATCCAAAGTATTGTTGGCCATTAAAGAACGATACTCTTCATTCATTTTTGTATCCCAATTTTTATGACTTGAAGCTCCTGCAAATGTCTCTGGATCATGAGTCTCTGAAACTTGAGCCAAAAGAGAAGAGGCTAGCTGGAACTGTGAACATGTCTGACATTGATCTAAAGGATCACCAACAAGATCACCAGTTGCTTCGCATGTTGAACAGAGCCATCTAGGAATTTGTGGAGTTGGTGTTGGTTCAGGTTCAAATGACTCATCTAGAGGAAGATGAGCAGGAGAAGGTGGATTTTCATCCTCACTGTCATCATCTGAAGAAGAAACCAGAATAAGAACAAAAGAAGGCACAAATGTCAAAGATGGCTCGCAGGCTGAATAAGGCACAATCGTCGAATTAGGCTCGCAGGCCGAAGAAGACACAATCGTCGAATTAGGCTCGTAGGCCAAGCGATTTTCATCAAATTTAACATATCTTCTAATAATAAGTGCATTACAATGTGGTTAAAGAAGTCTATAACCTTTGACATCTTCAGAATAAACAACAAATATACACTTCTCACTTTTAGGCTGCAATGCTTTGTTTTTCTCATGAAGAATGTGAGCCCATGTTATACTGCCAAATACACAGAAGTGACTTACATCTGGTTTAATTTTAGTCCAAGATTCTTCAGTTGTTATATTTTTAAGAGCCTTTGTGGGAGTGAAATTTATAATGTAATTTGCACAGTTGATTGCTTTCGCCCAATACTTTAGACTTCATCCCTTAGATTGGATCATACAATTAGCCATTTATTTTAATGTGTTGTTCTTTCTCTCAACAACACCATTTTGTTATGGTGTATATGGAACAATGTGTTGCATTTGGATGACCTGTGTAGTGCAGTAACTTGTAAAATTATTGTTCACATATTCACCTCCATTGTCTGCTCTTAACCTTTGAATTTGATGTCCAGATTGCTTTTCTACAAGGGCCTTATAGGCCAAAAACTTGTCAAAAACATTTCTCTTAAGTTTTAAGATCTAAACCCAAGTACGTCTGGAAAAGTCATCAATGAAAGTTAAGAAGCACTTGCACCCAGAAAAATAAGGATAAGAAAGTGGACCACACAAATCACTGTGAACAAGCTGCAAAGGGCTCGAGGCATGCCAAGAGGCACGTTTGTCAAAACTATCCTGATGATGTTTGTCGAGAACACAACCAACACAAACACCATATCTGCATGAAACAAGAGGAAGACCAGTCACCATATGTTGATTACATAGTTGTTGCAATGAGCGATAGTTTAGATGACCAAACCGTTCATGCCAAAGTTTGATCAAGTCATCGCTATGAGAAACAAAAATTGATGAAAAAGATGATGACCCAAAGTTTTCAAATTTGTACAACCTGGTAATATCATCGACAATTCCAGTTGCAAGAACATGCTTAGGATATTTTAGATCCTTGATTACAACTTGGTGAGGTGAAAACTCTACAGTTTTACCTTCACCTGAATGAGTGATTTGATATACTGATAGAAGGTTACAAGAAAGACTTGGAACACATAATACATCATTGAAATGACCATTTTCTACTTGAATTGTTCCAGATCCCACAACACTAAGAGATCTATCATCACCAAAAAATATTTTATTGGTGTTACATTCATTTAGAGCAGAAAATATGTGTTTATCCTTATCCATATGATAAGATGCTCTAGAATCAATAAGCCACTCATCAAAAGAAGAAGTAGAAGTTGTATTGAAGGAGAAACTAGAAGCAGAAAGTGCATGCCCATGAGAAGAAGAAGAAGAAGTAGAATCAAAATTGATGTTGTGCTTCTTTATCGTTGCTTCTAAAGCTTCCATATTCTTGAAACATTTGGACTCATCATGACCATATTTATCACAAAAGTTGCAATGTCTGTCAATATTCTTACTTTTATATTTTTCTCCTTTGTCACCATTAGGAGCGGAAGCTGTCTGAGTGGGTTTGGGACCCTTATATTGCTTGTTGTTGTGGCAAGGATGTTTCTTCTTATGATTCTTAGGTTTATCTTTCTGATGGAAGACTAAGGATTTGTTGGAGGTACCTGCAGTGCTGATCACTCCAAGTTGTACAAGCTTATCTTGCTCTCTAATCAAAGCATCACAAAAGTTCTCAAGACTGGGTTTTTTATAATTTGTCCCTAGAGCCTCTTGCATGGAATAAAAGGTAGATACAAACACAGAATACGCACTACCTAGATTAGAAAGAATAAGATAGATGCAACAATATTCTTCTATATTTATCTTACATTCTTCACATAAAGTTTTGAGCGTTTTAAACTTAGATAGATAGTCTTCAATGCAATAAAAATCATTTGGACTTAAAGTTAGTATTTGATTTTCTAATTGTTGTGCTCGAATAATATTGGGTTTACCAAACATAGATTCAATCTTGTCTCAAGCTTCTTTGGGTTGATCAATTGATTGAAGGTGGAACCTTAAATCAGGAGAGATGGATATTCTGATTAATCTATGTGCTCCTTCATTCCTATTATCCCATTTGAATTTCTTATCAGCATCATTGGCTACGGTTTCCTTTCCCAAGGTAATATGGTACAAACCTTTACTTCTTAATAAATCCTCCATATGGGATTTCCATTGGAAGTAGTTGGTGTTGGTAAGAAAGAGATTACTTGTAGAAGCCATATTGAATATGCAGATAATATGGATTTAAAAATTGAAACTGATGATTTGGATGGAAAGACCTCAAAAAGTTAGGCAGTTTAAAAAAAATGGCTTTGAAAACGAACTTCGGATGTGAGAGTTATGCATTTTTAAAAAAGGCATAAACGATAACCAAAGGACCTCGTGGTGGTGTAAGTTGCTTTATGAAGTGACCCACTTTTATAGAGATAAGTGGGGATCACTTTTACAATGAAGTTACTTTATAAAAGAAAATTTTCATGCAAAATAAATAACTCTAAATAAAATATTAAAGCTACTTATAGTGATTCACTTTTATACTTGAAGTGAAATACACTTTACAATTTTAGCATGAAATTTTTCAAAAAAAGTAACAAAAGAGAGACTTGAACTCAAAACCTCTTACTTAATAAGACAACTTTTAACCAAATGGTCTAGCAAAACATATTGTATTTTTTAGAAAGAAGATGTTGGATTACTGAGATGGGGGGTGAATCAGTAATAGATAAATATAATCATTTTTAACCATATAATCCAAGTGTTATATCAATGTAGCATTATCATTCAATAAATGCAAAGTAAATAAGAAATGAACAAATGAACAATCATACACATACACAGTACACCAGTGTTTTACGTGGAAACCCAAAGCGGGAGAAAACCACATAATGTTTTTTCTTATATGTCTTGAAGAATTACATTCATTGGAAGCACTGACTTCCTTTGTTTTCCAGCTGCAACTGGAAGGAGTCTCCAACCCCCTAGTTTCTCAGGATACAACTAGAGGGAAAATCCAACTCCCCAATTCTCTGGCTACAACTAGAAGGAGGCTACAACCCCCTATGATCTCCAGATACAACCAGAAGGTAGCTACAACCACCTGTCCTTGCCATGTCCAACCGCCCTGATGCATAAGTAAAATGATGGAACCACTGTCACACTATCATTGTGAGATATACTGTTTTAAACCTGTACCAATCAACCTACACCAAACAACCTGTACCAATAACCTGAACCATGCATCAACCTGTACCTCAACCTGTAATCAACCTGTATCATAAACAAGTGCATCAACCATGCACCAACCTGTACCAAACCTGTAATCAACCTGTACCATAAAAAAGTGCATCAACCATGTACCAAGTATGTACCAATCATGTATCAACTACTAATCAACTATGACTCATCAATATGTACCAACATCATCAACTATACACCTCATGTATGTGTCAACTTATCAACTACTTGTCTCAACCATGTACCCAACATGTACCTCAACCAAAATCCCTCATCAATTTCTTCATCCAAATCTGATTTGTAACTCTGTAATAGACCTGGTGTATATGATCACATACCTACAAACCTTCCTTAACTTTAACAACAAGAGACTAGCATTTTCATCAAACTTTTCTTTAGTCTCACATGACTAGTTTTGGATTAGTCAACAACCCTAAATTGAAATAATCATAACTATGTATCTGTAATGAATAAATATTTGAAAATAATACACAATGTTCTTAAGTGTGTTTTATTCAATTCCTCCAGGTGTCACTACTTGGAACCTCTCAAAAAATAAGTTATAGCAAAAATGGCATACCTTGTTGAATTTTGGCTTATTCTAGAGAGAGAAATTGTAGAGCGTGCCCCGAACAGAATATTTGTTATATGGATCTAAAAATTTTACACAGAATACTACAGACTATACTCTAACCAACACATTTTGTCTTACCTAATTTGGATCTGTTATGAAGAAGTTATGACATTTTTACTCGAAACACATGTTTTAGACTAGTTTCAGGACTGGCCACAAACCCTATATTCCGTGGAGTGTAACTCCAAAAATACAATGAACCACAAGATGAAGTGTGTACCACAACTAATTGGATATGTTTTCTCAATGGAATATCAATTTCACGGTCTGAATCATTCTAGAAAAAAAATTATTTCGAAAATGGTGAGATGACCTGTAAATAACATACCTTAGAAAGCATCAACAAAAGAATTTATCCTCCCTTGAATTTCGCCCTTCTTTACTTCACCTTCTCTTTGAAATTTGGCTTAGATATCCTTTGGTTACCTCAGTCACCTATATATATTCAATATGCTCAAGTGTAATTAAAATGAGAGAGCCTTGCCTCTTATTTATACTTTCATGTAGTTTTCTCAAGGGGTTACCTTTTAACCATCTTAACCCACTTTCCTTATTTTAGGGTTAACCAACTTCTAACCACTTGTCCAATTACTAATTTATCCATTAAATTTATTATTTAAATAATTTATTTTGTATCCAATTTGACTTATAGTACACTCATCACTTCACTTTACCTCAAGGGGTTACCTTCTAACCATCTTAAAAAACTTTCCTTATTTTAGGGTTAACCCACTTCTAACCAGTTGTCAACTTAGTAATTTCTCCATTAAATTTATTATTTAAATAATTTATTTTGTATTCACTTTGAATTATAGTACACTCATCACTTCACTTTATTATTTACCTTCTAAAAATCTCTTAAAACACTTTGACTACTTTGACCTTTTGGGGCTTCTAGATGACTCATGAGGGTTCTCCAACTTCACATGGCCATAACTCTCTAATCATGAGGAGTTATGTGATGTTCCACATACCATAAAAAATGGCATGACATGTACTACCCATATAGAATAGTCTTATCTTCAAATATATTAAAAATCATACCATTATACATCAAACAAACTTGGGTCCATTACCCAAACGTTTGTGCTACCAGACTTTCTTCAAGGGTTGACATCAATGACAACCAACCTTAATCAACAGAGGATTGAGGGTGTTTTTGTTGTTTTTTTTCTGGAAGACAGCCTTTGAGAGTGTGCTAAAAATAAAACTATTTTCACACAAGAAAAAAAATTATGCTTCTCGATGACAAGAAGGGTTAGATCTCGGTTAGCTTACCCAGAAGATGCACATTTTCCTATATGTTTCTGATTTGTCGAGATCGCACAGGGCACATGGAAAATATCATACGTAGATATAAAAGAGTAGCAACTTGGAAATAAATAATATAAAACCAAAATAATACTCTGCAAAAATTTTAAAAATGCATATTCAGGCTTTATACCTCTAGATCTGACTGAAATGGTCGTATATTGAACAAACGGAAACCTTTTCAAGTGAAACGAAAAGTGTTCCTAACTGAAATGAGAACTCTGGATGCAATGGAATGATACTCTCAGCCCATAAATGTATGGAAATGACATAAAATGGAGATGAGGTAATTCGGCTTCACGATCTCGATCTACAACAGGAGGGAGTCTTCAAACAGGCTCTGACACCATGTTTGAAAACACAGGTATTCCAATAGAGGATGAACACATTCAGTAAACACTCACACAACCATATCAAATATCAACACAATGATGTTTTTACGTGGTAAAAACCCTACGGGGAAACATCCACGGCCCCAGCCAACACTTCCACTTGGAGCAGTTTATTAATGAAAAAGAAAAAGATTACAAAGAGATTTTACAAGAGAGTTTCTCACAATAGATCACCGAAAAATGAATCTCCATGCTCTTTAAATAGAGATCATGGAACAATCGGGTGCTAAGCCATGGATCAATGGTCATTAAGATTGATAAGAATATGAATCATCGGATCACTCTATGTCGGGAACATATCGTGACCGTCGGATTTCCTAACTACAAATGCATACTAATTCATACTAAAGAAACACACTAAGAAACACACTTTTACCTAACGACACATTATACCAAGTAGATATTAACTAACTCATAAGTGTCTAAATATTCTAAGACCGCGCAATATTCTCAGTAGTCCACTCTATTGGCCTTATCTGATTAGTTGGATGAGTATCCTTCAACTAGAATATCCACTCCTATAACAAATCTGGAAAATAACAGAAATATTCCTCATGCAAATCAGTAAACACATACATTTGTAAATATTGGTGCAATGTATACCTAGAACTTCTATTTTCTTTCTGCATGAACTCGCGTTGCTTTGTCTCCAACCATATTTCAATCTCCCACTTAGTTGGATTCCATGGCCTAAACATCCCTTTATACCATTGCATTCTCTTCACTGAACTTCTCATCAAATCCCTTCCTTTCTAATCTTCTGAGTTTCAACCAGAAAAAAAAACCATTTGTTGGATGTATGGGTTGACCCAGCTTCTACCTTAGTTCTCCAACAAAACCCTAGAAACCATTTTCTCTTCCGGAGACGAGAAGGTAACACTGCGTTGTTGGCATATTTTACAGGCAGCGTATGCTTGTCATTGATGGAAAGTACAACAACGATGATGGCTTGAGTACAAGTATAATGTGTCAGGCAGGCACCAGAAGTATTTTGGGGAGACGCAACAGAGAAATCTGGTTAAGACCAGAAGAGATAGTGTAGAGGTGCACGCAGAGTGCAAGAGTGTGCTTGTTCATTTGATGGAAAATAGGCAGGCAAGGAAGATCAACAACAATGATGGCATGGAAATATCAGAAGTGTAAACTCCATTTCAAAGTTTCGGATACCGGGAGTTGGAGGAGTCAAGAATCGAGACTCTTCATCACAGGAGTCCCGAAGTTGCGGAATGCGAAACGTCGAAATCCTGAAACAGGCACATGAACAAAGACTCCATTTCAGAGTTTCAGATACTGGGAGTTGGAGGAGTCAAGAGTCGAGACTCTTCATCACAGGAGTCCCGAAGTTGTGAAATGCAAAACGCTGAAATCCTAAATCAGGCACAATGAAGGCTCGTGAATTTGCGAAATAATCCTAGCCATTGGATCGAGGTTTGATCTGGGTCGTCAGATCCAGGAAGTGAATGTGGCAGACCATGTCAAAAAGGATAGGTGGAAGACTACGTCAGTATTGACATGTGGCATGATCAGACAACGACAAGTGTCAAGTTGATTTGGCATTTCAGGCCACTGGAAATCACAATTCTAAGTGACATGTGGCAGCCACTCGGGTCATGACACTTCATCGAGTGACACAAGAGTGACCTCACTCCAGGAGTTTTTCTTCGGGATTTTTAGCTTCATCACTCCCCCAAAGTCCCGAAGGTTGAAGTCTCGGGGCAAAGGATAGTCATCTGATCACCACGAATCGTGGATCGTTGATCTGGAGAGCAAAGTGCTTGTTTGATAGGAGAGTGGTCATATCTCGTGGTCACATTGTCGAGAGCTGGAGAGCAGAGCTATAGAAGCCAAGCTCTATTTCAGATCTTGTGACATGGAGAGTTGAGACGACTAATCACAGAATTCCTGAAATGTGAAAGTGTAAAATACATTTTTGAATAAGGCTGTGGTCACAGCCAGTGGTCACATCAGCGGAAGATGGAGGAAGGAGCTAGTGCAACCAAGCTCCATTTTGGGGATTGTGACTTGGAAGTGTCGAAACACTTCACCACAGGAATGCCGAAATGCGAAAAACACATTTTGGTGCAGGTTTCAGATACCGGGAGTTGGAAGTGTCGAAACACTTCACCACAGGAATGTTGAAATGTCGGAATGTTGAAATGTGAAAAACACCTTTTGGTGCAGGTTTCGGATACTGGGAGTTGGAGTGTCAAGATACTTCTTCACAGGAATGCCAAAATGTAGGAATGCCGAAATGGGAAATTGTGAAAGCACTTTATGGAGAAACACGAGTCACAAAAGCACCTTCTGAACAAGCATGTGGTCACCGCCTGAGGCCACATGTGAAAGGAAAGGTGAAAGGTGCCAAAGGCATAAGGCTCGATAGGTTCATAGTGTAACTGCTAGATACGACTGATGGTTTCTTCCAGAGGAGTCAAAGAGGCCTCAGTGTGATTTCCAGAGGAGATGAAGAGTCTCAAGGCATCTTCCAGTGGAATGAAGACTGTTCATCGAGGCGATTGATAGATGGAAGCGCGTTGAAGCCTGTAACTGCAATAGAGAGGATGAGCTCAACTATGATAGAGAAGATGAAGAGTCTCAACTATTGGAGAGGCTAAGGAATCTCGGAATAACACCCAGTGATGATGGATGCATGGGTTTAACTGCCAAAGAAGCTGAAGAGTTGCGATGATGATCAGAAAGAGGACTCGACACGAGGAGAACATGCAAAACATAGAGAGTGTGTTGATGCTCGAGGGAGTGAAGTGGTTGCAACATGGATTGGCAGTGAATATCTTGATGGGGAGAACAATGGTGTTGGGAGTTAATGCAGAAGGATTGTGCATATAGCATGGAAAAGGTGCACAGAGACCATAAGGATGAAAAGAAAAAAAAAGGAAGAGGGGGTGCGGCTGTTGAGAGTGATTTAGGTGTGAAGAAGGAGGCAGAGTGCAGCAACTGAAATGCACAGAAGAGGAATGGTGCATTGAATGGACATGGCGCACAAAGCATAAAAGGAAGAAGAACAGAAAGCACAAGGCATGGGTGTAGGAAGACAGTGAGGTAGACAGAGCAAGGTAGTGTAGCAGAACAATGATGAGACTGGTAAGTCATTGATGAACATTATATCACTGTAATAAGTTTTAGTAGCAAAGATTTATATTTCAGGGTGTTAGGGAGGTTCTGGGGAGGATTTTTGTCCTCAGAGTTTCAAGTGGGTGCTTGAACACATGGAGTTGTAGCTTCCATCTAGTTGCAGCCAGAGAAACTAGGGTGGCAGGGTGGTGCAAGGGAGAACTATTGTTCTTTGTTATACAGGTTGGTGCCTGTGTGACTGGAAGTTGGTGCTTCCATCCAATTAGTGCTGGAACACTTAGGGAGTTGTTTCTTCCTTCTAGTGGGTGCTAGAGAAACCGAGGAGTTGGTGCTTCCTTCTAGTGGGTTCTAGAGAAACCAGGGAGTTCGTGCTTCCTTCTAGTGGGTGCTAGAGAAACCAGAGAGTTGGTGCTCTCAGCAAGTAGCATCTTGCAAAATAGAGGTTGTAGCCTCATTATGAGTTGGTGCTCATAAGTATGATAATGTACAGAATGTAAAGATTACTTATCATATAAAGAAGAAGAGGATTTTACCCTTTATGGGTTTCCTCAGGAAATATCTATCTCTATGTATCTCATATGTGTGAATAATGTTGAATGTTATATTGCTTACTTCCCTGCATTATTGTGATTGTCATTGAGTTCTCTGTAAAGAGTTTAAAATAAGCATAATTTTTTAAGCACGGTAACAACTGATTCACCCCCCACTCTCAGTTGTCCAACAATTGGTATCAGAGTCGTCCCCTTTTATCTAAGGGTAGATCCTAGAGCTTAAACATGTCAATCCATGAAGGAAATTCAACCAATAAGGCCCCTTTGTTCACTGGAACAAACTTTGCCTTCTGGAAAGTTAGAATGAGAACCTACTTAATGGCTTTAGGTGCAGATGTCTGGGATATGGTAGATAATGGTTATGTAAAGCCAGTTGTACTAGCTAATAAGGATGACAAGCTAGAATTTAGCCTCAACGCTAAGGCTATGAATGCTATCTTGAGTGGGCTTGCAGAAGAAGAATTCGTAAAATTTATGCACCTAAGAACTACCAAAGAAATGTGGGAAAAACTCATTAGCAGTTATGAAGGTAATGAGAAGGTAAAGGACACCAAGCTTCAAACCTACAGAGTACAGTTTGAACAGCTAAAGATGAAAGAAGATGAAACTGTTGGAAAATACTTTCTGAGCGTTGAAGAACTGGTAAATGCAATGAAAGCACTTGGTGAAAAAAATGAGGAACCTTCTTTAGTTCAGAAAATTTTGAGATCTCTACCAGATAGGTTCAACCCGAAGGTCTCTGCTATAGAAGAACTTAATGATCTAAAAACCTTGGAGTTTGATCAATTTATAGGAACATTGACTGCATATGAAATGAGAATAGTTAAAGATAAAACCCACCTCTAGAGAAGCATCATTTAAGGCAGACAAGAATGAGGATTCTGAGCCTGATGAAATTGAAGAAAAATCTGTGAAGAGACTGAAGAAGGGATCAGGAAAATACAAAGGTAAACTGCCTTTCAAATGTTTCAATTGTGGTAAGAAAGGTTATTTTGCAAATAAATGTCCTCACAAAAGAAAGGATCAGACATGTGATGATGAGGAGAAGCACAAACACAGAAATTTCTTTAAAGAGAATAATTTTAATAAGAAAAATTTTTGTGTAAACAATGATGATGATCCTTCAGATGATGAAGACAATGACTCCTCTATTGAAGATAAACGAAATGATTTTATGCTTATGGCTATGGGAGATTTTGATGATGAACACACAGGAGGTGAAATGGATGATGAAGAAGCTATGGTGGATATGGAAGGTGAATTAATCAGTGCTTTGGAAGAAATTGACAGACTCGGAATTAAGAACAGAAAGCAAAAACAATTGTTGATACAGTTCGAGAAAGACAGTAAATAGCCTGATGAAGACTTTGCCCTACTAAAAGTGGAATTAGAAGAGGCTAAGAAAATTGAAGACATTATGAAACAACAGTTATCAGAAAAGAAGGCAAGATGTGAAGCTTTGGAAAAAGAAGTAGTGAAAACTAGGAAAGAGTTGGAGAAGTTTCAAGCCTTGTATCATCAAAATCTGTCAAGTATCAAAGCATCAAAAGAATTGGCCACCATTCTGAATCAACAAAGAAATGAAAAGATGAAAACAGGTCTGGGTTATGAAGAGGGATCAAGTAGTGATCAACCAAGAAGCAAAGAACCCATCAAGTTTGTCAAATCTTCCATCTATGACAACAAAAAACCTGCAGAAACAAAAGAAGATAATCATTTGCCCAAGAGGAGTAATGAAAGAGGTACCAAAACTGAAACTATGGATCAGAGAAATAATGTACTCTTTATTCAAAGAAATCATCAACATAGATGAAATTGACCTTCTCAAAGAAGACAACCATTTTCCAGGTACCAAGGTTTTTCCTATGGATATTGTTTCTTTTGTTCTAACTTTGGTCATAAAGATGTAAATTGTTCTTTAAAATTAAATTATGAGAAAACAAGACATTCAAGGTATATATATATGCCACAACAAAGAATGAGACAACCAAGTAACAAACCACCACAGACTGCAAATCACTCGATGGATGGGAAAAAGACACAGGTTAAGCATAACAATCGTTATGATCCTTTATTCGACGACCCAGAATGTTACATCTTTCATAACTATGGACATAAATCGGTTGACTGTCATTTAAGGAACTATGAACCAGATTTGAATTCCCCTGCTGAAAATGTCAAGGTTTGGAAGAAGAAATAAAGTGACAACTGTGGATTAGTGTTGTCAGCTCAAAGACAAACGAACCCTTGGTATATAGATAGTGGATGCTCCAAATATATGACGAGAGACAAAGGTAAGTTTCTATCTCTAAGTGAAAGAAAATCAAGAAACGTAACCTTTGGAAATGATGCTCCAGGTAAAATAAAGGGTAAAGGGATGGTGAGTTTAAGTAATGGAAAAGGAAAATCCCAAGATGTTCTTCTTGTAGATGGGCTGAAACATAATCTGCTCAGTGTAAGTCAAATGTGTGACAGAGGATGTGAAGTGGTGTTCATGTCCAAGGACTGCAAGATAAAGTTTGTAAACTCAGGACAAGTGGTGGCCAAAGGCATAAGGACATAAAATAATGTATATGTACTGAAAGAATATAGAGAAGAGTGTCATCTAAGGAAACATGATATAATTTGGTTATGGCATAGGAGACTTGGACATCTAAACTTTGACCACTTAATCAAGCTCAAAAATCTTGAGGCAGTAAAAGATCTTCCAAGAATATCAAAGCCCCAAGATTCTATGTATAAACCTTGCCAAGTAGGAAAGCTAACCAGAACACAGCTTAAGTCCAAGAGCTCTACTTCAATAAAGAAACCACTCCAACTAGTTCATATGGATTTATGTGGACCATCAAGATAGGAAGGCACAGGGAAAGAAAACTACTTCATGTTGATTATTGATGATTACTCCAGAATTACTTGGGTTTCCTTTCTCAAGGAAAAAGATGAAGCATTTGAGAAGTTTAAAAAATTTAAGGCTTTAACTGAGAATCAAATAGGCAAGAGGTTAAAGGCAGTAAGATCAGACAGAGGAGGAGAATTTATGTCAAGTGATTTCAAGGAATTATGTGATAAGCATGGGATCAAGAGAGAATACACAATCCCAAGAACTTCAAAACAAAATGGAGTAGTTGAGAGGAAAAATAGAACAATGCAGCAAATGACCAGGTCAATGATGAATGAGAAGAACATTGGTCAAACCTACTGGGTAGAAGCAATACACACAACAGTCCATGTTCTTAACAAATCCCACCTGTTGACGGGCGAAAATGACCCCTCGTCAACTGGAAGAGTGAGTCTGGTCCGGGGTTGTCTAATTAACCCAAGCCGTTTGGATTAATTCAGTCTGACGGGTTTAGTGGCTCCGTTGGCCGATCTAAGTCCTAAAGAAAGCGAAAAATATAACTAAAGAAAATACAATAACTTAATAAATAACACTTGCTGAAAAATATATGTACATCTAATATATATCTATAGTTTAACTAATTAATATTTATAAAATAATTCTACTTATCATGTGCACAATATATACAAATAATTATATTTCTAATATATATATATATATATAATATGTACAAACTACGAATTTTAATCTAAATCCGTGAAAATCGAATCTAAATTGATTTTATAAATAACAGGAAAGTTGTTATCTAATCTTTTTGATTTGTTTTCTTAGATGTTTATAATAAATCGAATATCAAATTGTCTAATTAAACAAAATAAATAACAGATGGTAAAAACGTGTTTTAACTACAGGGCACTTCCATATCTATTATACTAATGAAATCAAATAACAGGGCTGACCTGTTATCGCATCCAGTCACCTTATCTGATGAGGTAAACCTGCACCAGATCCTGAAATTGCTCCTAATAAATGTGGAGCAGTAATGATGAAGTTTGAATCATAACAACAGAACACATAATAGATGCAGTCATAGTAATCTTATAATCTTACAAGAAGCCACAATAAGATAAATCTTGCCGGGAGAACTTGCATATAAACGTTCAATCAAAGATAAAGATAAATCTCTTAATTCAAGTTTGAAAAAATGATTACTGTGTGTTAAATCTGAAACATGAAACATGGATAATATATTAACTTTTATCATACCAGCTTGTAGTAAACCATGACAATGAAAGCGATCATAATCTATTTACAAATTGAAATAAACATGACTTGAATAAAACCACAATACGGAAAAGATAAAGATGTGACGAGTATTATATTCCATTCAAGTCTGTAAATGAAAAATCCATATTCTTGTCCCCAGGCTGAGATGATCCAATGTTTACAAAATAACATGTTTATATAGATTCCAAGAAACAAAATTGTTTCCTGTTGATAATATCAAATCTGTTCCAAAAATATGAGGGATGCAACCTCCCTGATTTTACTAGATCTCAAAACTATCAAGAGTCTAATTTTGTCTATCAAAATGGATAACAGATATGGCATGGGAGATCTTTAGAAGTGTCTCCTATCATCTTAGAAATGATGGACTCCTTAATCTTCCTGAAAATAAACGAAAATAAGAAAATTTCAGATATGTCTTCAATCATCAAATCAAACACTTCGAATTTTCTTAACTGGCTACATAATTCTACGATTCTATAGCTAGTTAAAATAGCACATGCAATCTTAAAAAATAAAAGAAACTAATTCTAATAAGAAAAACAATTTATCTAATCAAATCAAATATCCTACTCTAAAAACAACAAGTGATTATGCTAACTAATTCAGACCTTAAATCACAAACCGAATCATGTCAAGAAACTTTGGAATTTATGATAGTTGTGGTTGCCTCTACATTTTTGAAAATGACAGATCCTGTAGTTTTTAGGAGTTTCTCCTTTGCTTGGGTTATGGATTGGAGTCTATTGTTTTCGTTTTTCAACATAGCCACTTGTTATTTTAAATATTTAAGTCGTGACTGGAGCAAAGGCACATCAGTATAGTACCTGTCGATCCACGATCGACACTCATCACACTGTGGTTGTAGGGATTGTGCATTGGCACTGACAGCATTAAGGGTTGGAGAATCATCCATGCGAAAGGTAGGCTTATCATAGAGTTGAATGCCTGAGAATTCTGGGTTATCCTTTAGACATGGAGGCAGTTTGTTTACATAGTCATAGGGTGTGTCAGGATAGAGCCCGTATGACACGAGATCTTCTTCAGCCAAAAATTTCTCAATTTTTGAATCTGAGTCTTCACTTACTTCAATCGTGTTGTTTGTGTCTGCACAGGGTTTGATTTTATTCCAAACACTTCGTGAAATCAAACGACCAACCCTTTTATTCTTGAAATTAACATCGACGTTTCCCTTGTGCTTCTTCCCTGTAGGTTTTATAACAGTTTTAGTGCAACTCTTTGGGTCTGAGACCGGTCGATTGTTTTGTTGGATAATATTAGGGTAGCTTGGGAGTTCATTGTTAAGGGCAAGATCACAGGCCTGGAGTGGTGGGGGAGAGGCGGTAGGTTTCACAAGGGTTTCCACGATAACTGGCTTATCAACCTGTCCCAATTCATGGTTACCGAAACCATTTCGTATGATAAATGAATCCCAACAATCATTTTGGGATTGTAACTGGTGTACAAGGATAATTTTAATAATCCCATGGTGGAATAAACTCAAATATGACCTCTGTTTCCTAAACCGTTTACCCATCTTATACAAACTTCTAAGCAGGAAGTAGGGCATATTCAACGAGAAGCCAATGAAACTCATAAGCAAGCGCAGATGATATAGGAAAACTAACCTGAATCTTCCTTCACACGTAATGAATTGCTTCACAATAGCAAGTAGATCATGCCACCTAGGTTTTAAGGATGAGACTGGCATACCTCGATCGCAACTAGTAATTTTTCGTGAGGTGAACATCAAAGTCCAGGGGACCTCTTCAACTTTTGCATTCTTGAACCATTTTTTCCCGACATCTGTCAAACCCGTGTCTTGGCTTAAGAACTCTTATGTTACTTCTAACTACACGTCACCTATATTTTCCCTGCAGCCATCGAAGGTCAAGGCAAACTCTTGGGCAACTCGAAGATTGAAACCCTTAAATTTTTCGATGAACAAATGCCAACCGTTCCTTTCTAAATCGTCCCTGGCGTTATCATATGATAGCAGGGTTTGGATGTCATTCGGCTCGACCCTTACCACTGGAGCCATGTTGAACAGACTGGTAATTAACAGAGAATACAAAGGTAGGGTTTGGAAGAAATCCACAGAGCCATAACCCCGAGCCTTACCAATACTTGTTGTGATAATTGAAACAACGGGTAGGGTGTTAATCACTAAGTGTGTGAGCGACTTCGTGAAGCCCGAGACTATGCAGAAGAGTAATGGAATTTTGTACTTCGTATGCCACCTTGGCATTGGGTATGTATTAGGATCATATCACTTTCAAAACCAAAGTACGCGCATTCATAGATTAATTACAAAGGTAAGTGCATCGAATAAAAATTGAATAATTCTAAGTTTCATGAATAAAAAATCCATCAATATCAATATAAAAAATCGAATATTAATGAATGGAGGTCTTGCACTTATGCAACCAAGGCATGCTTAGAACCAAAAGGGTCATAAACAAGTAGGACAACATGTTCATAGTGTTAGCATCGGAAGTCACTCCTGGATTGCTTGCAGGAGAAGAGCCCGACACCCATCAGTTTTTATGTCACGGTTTAATAAATGTGGTGATCAAATGGGTAAAGACTCAAGAAGATAAAACTTTGACTCAGGAGACCGGGCCTGGTATATATGCAACAAAGGAGTTCTTGATCCAACTTATGTCATTAAATGGATTAAAGGGTGGTAGAGGGAAGACTTGTGAGAAGGGCGAGCAAGACTACCTCGGGCGACAGACCTTCGGAAGCTTGAGGATGAAAAACTTAGAAGCCAAGATCCTCTTGGTCCGGAGCTTCAAGGAACTGAAGAGAGACTCGACTGGATCCTCCAATTCCAAGTCAATCAGTGCTACGAAAATAATAGGAACCGATTAGAGACAACGTAACTGTTACAGTGATCCAACCTACATCATCCTAAAACAACTACAACTCGACTGGATCCTCCAATTCTGAGCCGTTCTAACACAGTATACAAGATATGGAAAAGAGGTTGACATCCATAAAGTAAGAAATCTCAAATGCTTTTATATAAACCAGAGCGACCAGCGCTTCATAAAAACTTTACAGTCGGGAGCTTTTCTCAACCATCGATCCCTACAAAAATGGTGGAAACGCCTACATATACTCAAAACAACAACAACAACAAAATCGAGACACTGCATTAAACACATTGCATCTTCATGGCTTCTGACAATCTGCAGCTTCTGTCTCTGAATGATCGTGCAACTTATGGGAGACGCAATCAAACCCCTGACAGTTCTGAGGGCGAATCGACATGCCTTTAATTCGTCGCCAGAATTTCCCATTATGGCGGAGGCGATGTCTAACCACCACCAACTACTTCAATAACTACTTCATTGGGATTGAGGATGGCCCGGCCAACTCGGCACTTCTGCGACGTGGAAGACCCTTCGCGTTGCCACCTGGATCAGCTGAAAGGCTTGATGAATAGGCATGGAAGCCAGCGCAAAGGATGGGGTGCATAACGGGAGTGGTGGCACCAAAACTATGAGGGTGTGATAAGAAGTGAAGAGGTGTGAGAGGGGCGACAGGGGAAGACACATGGCGAAAGGAAATAAGCGGAGGGGGCAGGAGATGAGATATAATGGGAATGCTTTTAGTGGGAGGCTGACGTGGAAAGGAGAGGGACACATGGCAGGCGGTGAGTGGATGATGCGATGGGAAAGGGACCACACGGACCAGAAGAGGGGAGATGGACAGATGTCGGAGGATGAGGAAGGGGCTAAAGGGAGCGAGCCTCATCACACGGTCAGGTGGAGAGCAGATGGCAAGATGACACGACAAGAAAAGGGGGCCCCATGTTGATTAAACGCAGAAAGACATAGGATTCCCGGATCACATGTGCGTCGTTGATCCAGGCGCTCAAATCGCAGTCGTCGGAGAGATGCGTCCCCGATTCCGGACCCCCCCCCCCTCCGCTTAAAGGTAGAAAGGCGGGGGGGGTATGGAATCACCCTACGCGCCATTGATTCGGGCGCTCCAATCATGACCGTTGAAGAGGTGCGCCCCCGATTCCGGACCCCCCCCCCCTCCACTTAAAGGTAGAAAGGCGGGGGGGCTACGGAATCCCATGTGCGTTGTTGATTTGGGCGTGCGAATATCCGCCGTCCAAAATTGTTGACCGCTTAATCACAAGCGCACTTTCGCCCCGAGCTTATAGTAAATGGGTTTTTCACCCACTCCTTCGCATTCTAACCCCCCTTACCAGAAATGTCTCTAACATTAGGCTCCATGGGGGATAGAGTCGTCCCTGTGATGCTCTAAGAACACTTTTGTAGATTCAGTGCCTTGTTGTTGGGATATGGAGTCATTTATTAAGCTGAAAACAAAAACAATATTTACAAAAACAAAAGAGCCGACTGTGGCTTACAGAAAACATTTTTTCAAGAAATGCCCATTTACTGGGCCACTAAAAACTTCTTTGCCTTCCAAATCCTTCAACCTGAAAGTGTTATTCGAGAATACTTCAAGGATCTTGAAAGGCCCAAACCAGAGGGCATCGAACTTACTGTGCTTTCCCTTTTCCTGCCTAGGTGCATCCCATTTGAGCACCAGATCACCCTGCTCGAATTCTTTCTTTTTTCTCTTCCTATCAAAAGCCTGCTTGATCTTCTGCTGATGATCGTAGGCCCTGTTCATGACCTACTCTCTAATCTATTGCACTTCCACCATCTGATGAATCCTTCTGACCATATTGTTAGGCTCTCCTTCAAGGTCCTGGAGGAATTTTTCCACAGATAAGGCGAGCTAAGTAGGGAAAACGGCCTCTGTTCCATAAACAAGTTGGAAGGGTGAGATGCCTAAGGACTTCTTCGTTGTCACTCGGTCAGCCCATAGAGAAAATTTGAGCTTTGAATCCCAGGCCCTTTTATTGTCTTCCACTAATTTCTTAATGAGCTTGATCATACTTTTATTGGAAGATTCCGCCAGTCCATTTCCTTGAGGAAATAGGGAGTAGAGTGAATCAGTGAAATCTCAAACTATTCGCAGAACTTGACCAAAGGCTCAGACCTGAAGGGGGCGGTGTTATCAGTGAAAATTATGCTAGGGTAGCCAAATCTAGCTATGATATCCTCCAGGAGGCTGATAATTACTTTGTGGGAAGTGCTCCTGGTGGGGACAGCTTCCATCCATTTGGTGAAATAGTCTGTCGCAGTCAGGATCCATCTATAATGGCCACTTGAGGGAGGATGAATTTCTCCAATGAAGTCCAGTCCCCACTGCTGAAAGGGTGCTGAAACTACTACATGCTTTAATGGCAGAGATTTGAGATGTTGTTTTCCTGATAACTCCTGGCATTTGATGCAAGCTATGATTTCTCTGCAGACATCAGGGGAAAAAGTGGGCCAGTAATACCCATCTCGGAGGATCTTATGGGATGTGGTCTTCCAGAAATGATGACCCCCACAAAGGCCACTGTGGAAATCAAATGTAACCTGTTGGGCTTCTTGTGGGTCCAGGCACCTTAAAAATACCCCTAAAGGGTCTTTCCAGTACAAGGTTTGGTCGATGAGGCAATATCTTTCCACCTTGAGCTTTAAATTTCTCGCCTTGCTCTTTTCCATTCCATCAGGAGGCCTCAATTCTTGCAGAAAATACAAGATATCCTTGTACCAGGCGCATGTTGCTAGTGATAAGGCACTCTGGAAATGCTCATTGAATGACTCAGCTTGCTCGTTGATGAAGTTAATTCCCAAGGCTTTGCAATTGGATTCAGCCAGCAACTTGGCTAAACCCTGCCCCTTTATCAATTTGGTGGGCTTAACCTCCAGATCAAATTCCAGGATCTTGGCAATCCATTTACCTCTTCTCCCATCTATGTCAGGTTGTACGAGGATGTCCTTCACAGAGGCAGAAGGAACGTACGCGGTGATATTTGAGTGAAAGACATAGAACCTGAAAGCTTTGAGGGCTTTCACCAAGGCATAAGCCTGCTTCTCCATGATCTCGTACCAAAGTTTTGCATCTCTCAATGCCTTGCTAAAGAAGGAAATAGGTTTCTCTCTCCCTTGCTCATTTTTTTGCAACAAGACTGTTGCTACTGTATCACAAGAAGCAAAAGAAAAAATCAGGAAATCTTTAGAATAATCAGGACTGATTAGCACAGGTGCCTCAGTCAACACTCTCTTTATTTGGACAAAATATTCCCTAGGATCAGTAGTCCATTTCATTTCATTTCCCTTCTTGAGCATGGTTGTGATGTGTTTCACCAACTCAGCAAAATTTGAGACAAATCTCCTCAGAAAATTTATCTTCCCCAAAAAGGCCTGAACTTCCTTCTTAGATCTGGGAAGTGACAGGGTCTGAAGTGCTTCTACCCTGCTAGGGTCAATCCTTA
>ML779605.1:253378-318237 GCA_009831015.1 Picea engelmannii | reverse complement strand
TGTGAACATTTCTATCTGATTCAAGTGTTATTTCTGTTGCTATTTCGTATATCATTTCTGTGTATTGTGAAGATTATGCTGGATATTTTACTGTTATTCTGTCATTTCTAGCATTTCGTTTCTGTTCTGCATATTTTATATATATGGTATCTTGCAATCTAATTTGTGCCCAACCTGGATGAATATGCACAACCACCCTTTAGATCTAATACTTTCACATCAAATTTGACAAATCATAACTTGTTTTTCATTGATCTCATTGGATGTGTTTAGGATGCTAAATTCACTCAGGTGTATGATTAGCATTCAATCACAACCTCATTATCAATAGTAATCGCTGAGTAATTTGAGTAATCATTGGTGATACCAATTGATAAAATATATACATGAACAACAAGATGATGGAAAATGATCACTAGCCAAATCTATTATATTCACACCAATGGTACATATTTATAGTACAATGGATGATGCCACCTCATAGAGAGATTTTCTCTAGATCCTAAAATCATGCATGATGAATAAGCTAGGAAATATTAACTAACTCATTATTCATAACTTGAGGATATATTAATAATATCCTAAATGAATAATACAAATATAGGTGGCAATTAGACTTGGTGATTGGTAAGGTAAGCCATAGGCTAACATCAATATATTTTCTCATTCTTCCATATTGAATCTCTCGTACTTTATTGATAATATTTGTTTATAATTTATTTAGCTAGGTCTCTTGTGCAGGTTTTGATGAAACATTGACATGGTATCAAAGATATGTTGCTTGGAGCAAGCCATACAAACCAGAGAATAAGGAAAATTGGAGTTTCAACGATCAAAATCTATGTAAAGTGTGACAGTCACACCTTCTCCTTGTTTAAAGGAGTGATTGTTCCACCCAGAGTTACAATTTTTCCAAATCTAGAGCGGTCACGACTAGTACACTATAAAAGTGTGACTCATTCGCTCTGTGTCTTAAGGAAAGGTGTGACCACCTCTTAAATTACCCTTTTTGCAGTGATTTCTCAATTTTTCACTTGCATATTGAGAGTAAATTTTAGGGGTTCTCATACACAGTGGGAGACATGGATATGACACAAATTCTATAGTAAAACTTGGTAGTAATCCTCACACCATACAATTATTTTGATTGGAATCCCAAGGATGAATTCCAACTCGTAAGGAAAGGACTGTACAATTTGACGATGGGGACAAAAACAGAACCTACATCAGCAACTAAGAAGACCAGATGGATGAACCGAAAGGATGAGGCCACAGGACTTCTTCTTGAATTTATTTCAACTCATTTATGGTTTCATGTTGCAGCATGCAAGACTCCAAACGTGATCTGGACCACCTTGGAAAGTTTTTTTGGAAAGCAGGATGAGATGAGAGGTCATATGCTTGAGGTAGAGTTGAATACCTTGGATCCTAATTTTTTTTGATAATATACAAGATTTCTTTACCAAGTTTAAATATTTGATATTGAGCTTGGCATATTGTGGAATTGATAAATCTACACAAGTATACCAACTTATTCTAACAATATTGGCTAAGTTGGGACCTGCCTATGTCTCCACTTTCCATTTTGGAAGATATCTCTTGGGAACAAAGTGGAAGATTCCTACCATGGAGTAGTTCATTGATTCTCTCACATATGAGCAAGAAAAAATCATTCATATGGGCCTAATCAAGTAACCCAAAGCACATGCACTCACCATGAAAGATGGGAAAGGGTCATCCAATCATAAATCCAAACATAAAGGAAAGGGGAAAACACATCCAAATCCAAAGAAGGAGGGATATTCCAAACCCTTCAAATATTCTTCAGGTTCCAAAGAGAAGAATAAGAATAAGGGAAAGTAGTGCAATTACTGCAATAAATAAAATCATGAAGAATCCACATGCATGAAGAAATAGATCGATCTTATGGCTCAAGTGCTTCAGCAGAACAACCTCAGAAACTTCATTCCAGAAGGAGCCAAGAATAAGAAGGAAGAAGATCATGTGTCAAAGAAAAGTAATCATCATGCTCTTGTTTCAATTAATCCCTCATATGATTCATGGATTATATATTCTGGCGCATCACATCATATGGCAGTGAAAGAGGAAGTTTTCACCTCTTTGAGTTCATTCTCAAGACCCCCTAATCTCATGGGGGGCTATACTCCAATAGAAGTATCAGGAGAGGGAAGACTAGAACTCCCTAATGGAAATTTTGAGAATGGTTTACATGTTCCAAATGTTTCTATAAATCTTCTCTCGGGTTATCAGATCACTCAAATAAGAAAAAAGGTTGAATTTACATCAAGTTCAGTTTGTGTACTTGACATGCATGACAATTCCATTATTGCAATTGTTAAGGTAGATCACAAATCAAGGTTGTATAAATTCACTAAGTTTGTTGACCATAACTCATCCTTACTACTAAATCATGTTGATGACAGTAGTAGAGTATGGCATGAGATATTTCATTTAAACTTCAAGTACATGCAGCAACTTTCCAAGCAAGGAATGGTCAAAGGCTTTCCAGATATTTAATTTTCTGAAGGGGTTTGTGAAGGTTGCATTCTTGGCAAGAATCCTAAAGAGAAGTTTGAAAAGGGGAAGGAAATGAGAGCCTCCTCTTCCTTGGATCTTGTTCATAGTGATTTCATGGTTCCATTTCCACATCCATCCATCAACAAAGCAAGGTATGTCCTCACATTTATTGATGATTACTCATGTTATACTTGGGTTTGTTTTCTCAGGAAAAAGTCTAAATTTTTTGAGCATATCAAATACTTTAAAGCTCTAGTAGAGAAACAGACTAGGAAGAAGATCAAGATCCTCCATACAGAAAATGGGCGGGAGTATATCAACAAATATGTTCATAATATTTTTAGTGAGGTTGGTATCTAGTTGCAATGTACAGTTCCATACACTCCGCGACAAAATGAAGTTGTTGAAAGGAAGAACATATATCTCAAAGACATGACCAATTGCATATTGCATGTGAGGTATTTTCCTTCCAATATTTGGGTTGAGGCACTTAACTACGATGATTATATATAGAAAAAATATCCTCATCGATGTGTAGAGGACATGACACATTTTGAGGCTTGGACAGGTGAAAAACCAGATGGCACACACTTTTGCATCTTTGGATCTCATGCATGGGCCCATATTCCTTCTGAAAAGAGGAAAGCATTATATCTACAGAGCACACCTTGCATATTTTTGGGATATCCAGATTATGTGAAGGGGTACATGTTGATTGATACCTCTATAGACTAGATCATCATTGAGCATAGTGTTCAGTTTGGGGAGATTCCTTTGCATGCACCTCCATTGCAACATGCAGAGACTCTTGGGCTTCCATCAGTTCCAAAAATCAAAGATGGTGATTCCATACACTCAGATGCTACACATTTAGACTCAGATACAAAGGAGTATGTACATGGATTTGAGTAGGTAGTACATCCAGATGAGAAGCCAGCGTCGAAGCTTTAGAAGATTCCCAAGTAGGCACAATCCACACTTTAGGTAGCATGTGTCCTTGTAGGGAATCCATTGGATTCAAGGAGGACTCAATCTCAGCATGAGGATCCCTCTCATGTACTTTCATCTTCTGAACCCACGATGCCCATGCATTTCTATATGGTTCAATATTCAGATCCACATACCTACAGAGAGGCTATGGGAAATCCTTTATGGGAAGTAGCCATGCAGGAGGAGTATGACTCACTCCTAGAGAATCAGACTTGGGATCTGGTTCCACTTCCACTAGGGAGGAAAATTTTTAGATGAAAATGGGTCTACAGGACCAAGAGGGAAACATATGGTCAGGTGAGAAGGTACAAGGCAAGACTAATTGCAAAAGGATTTCAGCATATTCATGGGATAGATTATGATGAGACCTTTTCTCTTGTAGAAAATATGGACTCCATTCGCTTGGTTCTAGACATTGCAGTAGGCAAAGGATGGAAAGTTCACCAGATGGATGTGAATAATTATTTTCTTCATGGTGATATTTCAGAGGAGATCTACATGGAGCATCCATAGGGGTTCATTCAAAACTCATATTTAGTATGCAGACTAAATAAGTCACTCTATGGACTCAAGCAGGCACCTAGAGCATGGTATGAAAACTTGTATTCTTATATTCATGTATTCTTATATTCTTTCACATGATTTTGTTAGATGTAAATCCGATTGCAATGTTTACATGTTGAGGACTACTAACTCTTTGATGATTTTAGTACTCTATGTTGATGATCTTTTGATCACTAGTATATTTGCTTCAGCCATTGTTGTGGTCAAAGATATTTTGCATGACAGGTTATCTATGACGGAAATGGGTCCACTTCATTTCCTTATTGGTCTTGATATTAGTCAAGATGCTTCATGCATCAAACCTTCTCGGGATAAGTACGTCAGGGATCTTCTGGATAGATTTCACATGAAATATTGTAAGTCTGCATCTACTCCCTTCTTATCTGGGATAATACTTGAGGATGGCAAGGATACACCATTAGTGGATAGAAATTTGTATCAATAGTTGGTGGGGAGTCTTTTCTATCTCTCCCACACCTGTCCGGATATCTCATATGCAGTAGGAGAGTTTCCAGATACATGTAGGAGCCCCATGATCTGCACTAGAAGGTTGTCAAGCGCATCCTCAGATATGTTTAGTGCACCATGCGTTATGGGATCCACTATGTAGTTGGTTTTGCATTATATCTCATAGGATTCACAGATTCAAATTGGGTTGGTGATGGCACATATAGCAAGTCCATGTGTGGGTACACTCTCATTTTGGGGTCAGGCCCTATTTGTTGGTCAAGTAAGAAGCAATCATCCATTGTTTTATCTTCCGTGGAGGCCGAGTATAGAGGAGTATTCAACTATTTCACTTAGGAAATTTGGCTTCAACACTTCCTTACCAAGCTTGGTATCCATTTTCACTTTCCGACTTTCATATGGTGTGACAATCAGAGTACACAAATATTTTGCAGATATCCTGATCTAGATTATTTTCGGCACGAAATGAGAGCGGAGATATAATAAAGAAATGCACAGAGATATCACAGATATTAAATAATATAACAAAAATGTATCATAGATGCAACCATAAACACAAATATACAGTAATACATTATTTCTATTTATGAAATAAATGTACAGAGACTGTAAAAATACAGAGTGAAAGACTCGCTAGAATGGTGGCAGCTTGTATCTGAGAAGAGATGTGATGGCTACTCGTATTCACAAGAAGATTATCACAATGAGGCTTTGAAGGCCTTTTTACAATAAACAGGAATGTAAAAAACCTTATACATCCAAAAACCTAACCCTAGGAGATGAAGCGCCAAAAGTCATGCGGGCCCCGTTTGGGTAAGTTAGTACATCAACTTCCTGAGGTCGTAACTTTTTCATATTATCTCTGCTTTAGGCGCATGATAGCCCATCAGAAAGTTATCGTCGAGGATATTCATTTTGGGGGCAATATCTAAGGAACTTCCATGTTGCTCCCCGTTTTCCCAAAAATGTCGTTTAGGGCCTCAAAATGGCCCTGTAAGTTAAAAACTGCTAAAAATAGTAAATTACCAAAATTGCCAGAAAACTATTTTGAGCCAGTTGGAAAAGGTGGGTGGCCATTGATATCCACCTGGATCAATCCTCCCTCCTTAGGAAGAAATGGTCTCCATTGCGTTGAGTGCCCAGGGGAGAGGGAAAAAAATTTGTTGAATCTAAATCTTGGTGAGTTGCTTGCCTTGCGTTGCTCAGTTTGTGGAAGTTTGTCACGAACCTGTTGAGGTTGAGGTTATTCAACAAGTCGAGCTACATGAGAGGATGGTTTGCAGAAGGAATATTTTCTCTTTGCTGCAACCTTGTCGACCTGCTTCTATTGGATAGAAGGTGCTTGGGGTGAGGCTGTAGTGGTTGCAGTTTCCTTTTGTTCCCCTTTTGAATAGATTGTGATGAAGCTAAATTTTGCAGTATGAGATACTACCTTGCAACACTGTTTAGGTGGAAAAATAGTTGGAACTACATCTGGTATTCTATAGAGATGACCCCCTAGAGAAATAATGACACTACAGGGTCGAGACTCATAAGCAGCATGGCGTCTCCACATGTATGGTTGGCCCAAGAGAATATCACAGAAATCCAGTGGGGAAACATCACATAATACCTCATCCTTGAAGTTTTGGATGTCATATGACAATCGACACTATTGGCTAACACGAAGATCTCGTCCTTGGCAAAGCCACCCGATGTTGTATGGTTGCGGGTGTGGTGTTGTCGGCAATCCCAACTGTTTGACGACCTCTGTTGAGATGAGGTTATTCTCGCTTCTGCTATCAACAATAAAATGTAGTGGGGTCCCCTTCACCCACATCTATGAATGAAAAAGGCACTCCCCCTCTTCTAGATCTGTTGGTTCTTCTAGTTGAATTGTTGCAGTCATGACAATAGCAGTGGGGTCTGTGTCGATGATATGTCTTTTACTAGTATTTTCAGAATCAGATTTTGAATCAGGGTTTAGCTCCTTGTCTTTTATCTCGGCCACCAATGATTATTTTGAGCAACATTCATCAGTGTTGTGCCAAGGGATTTTGTGGAAATCGCACCATTTTCCAGTGTCCTTCTTTGTCTTCATGTGACCCTTCATTTCCAGTGGCTTGGACTGGTTTTCATAAGACTATTTGTTAGGGTCATCTTTGGCATACTTTGGTTGTTGGGGATTTGCAAACCCGAACTCCCATTTGTTCTGGTGCTTAAATTTCTACTCAATTTTAACAGCATATCGATAAGCAGCATCGAGTGATGAGATGTCTAGAAAATCCATTTAAGTTTGGATGTATCTGTGTAGAGCCCCACGGTATTTCAAAACCAAATTTCATTCGGAGTCTTTGATAGCCATCTTGGTGCACAAGGTATGGAAGGTATTGGTGAAATCTGGAACTACTTGGCCCCTCTCTTGTCATAGTGTGGTCCATCTCATGTACTGGTCCTCATAGTTTCCAACATGGTAATAATGTTCCTTTACCGCATCCTTAAAAAAATCCCATGTGGGCTCAGCCCCATATATTCTAGACTCTTTTGTGGAAATTTTCTCCCAGTAATTTTCCCACCAATGTTTGACATGGGGGAGATATTTAAGGAGTGCGAAGGTGATCTTTTCCCTGTCGGAAAAATGGTGAACAGAGAAATAACCATCTAGCAGATTTAACCATTTGTCTAGGGAATCCACATCTATCTGACCTTCAAATATGGGAGTATAAAAATTAACCTATACCTTGAAAGGAGAGGTGCTTCCAAAGTGGTTGTTTGATGAATATGCGCATGTTTCTATCGGTAGGAATTGAAGGATGTGGGAAAAAATCTCCATCATTTCGTCCCTCTGTCGCGTGAGATCTTTCTCAAGCAACAGATTTATAGGATCGTCTGCTCCATCGTTTTTATTTTCTTACGCTATGGAGGGTTTCTTGGGTGTGTGAGAGTTATTGTATTTAATAGAGACAAGCTCGAGACCCAACTTTATATACTCGGACCTCGTCGGGGACATGCACTGAAAAAACGATCAAGAGCAGCCTGCTCTGATACCACTGATCCGGATTATTTTCAGCACGAAATGAGAGTGGAGATATAATAAAGAAATGCACAGAGATATCGCAGATATTCAATAATATAATAGAAATGTATCAGAGATGCAACCATAAACATAGATATACATTAATACATGATTTATATTAATAAAAGAAATGTACAGAGACTGTAAAAATACAGAGTGAAAGACTCGCTAGAATGGTGGCAGTTTATCTCTGAGAAGAGATGTGACGGCTACTCGCATTTGCAAGAATATGATTAAAATGAGGCTCTGAAGGCCTTTTTACAATAAATAGGAATGAAAAAAACCCTAGACATCCAAAAACCTAACCCTAGGAGATGAAGCACCAAAATTCATGTGGGCCCCGTTTGGGTAAGTTAGTACATCAACTTCCCGAGGTCATAATTTTTGCATACGATCTCCGTTTTAGGCGCATGATAGCCCGTTTGAAAGGTATCATCGAGGAGATTCATTTTGGGGGAAATATCTAAGGAACCTCCATATTTCTCCCCATTTTCCCAAAAATGTCGTTTAGGGCCTCAAAATGGCCCTGGAAGTTAAAAACTGCTAAAAATAGTAAATTACCAAAATTACCAGAAAATTGTTTTGAGCCAATTGGAAAAGGTGGGTGGCCACCGATATTCATCTGGATCAATCCTCCCTCCTTAAGAAGCAATGGTATCCATTGCATTGAGTTTCCGAGAGAGAGGGAAAAATGTTTGTTGAATCTGAATCTTGGTGAGTTGTTTTCCTTGTGGTGCTCAGTTTGTGGAAGTTTGTCACGAACCTGTTGAGGTTGAGGTTGTTCAACAAGTCGAGCTACACGAGAGGACGGTGTGCAGAAGGAATCTTTGTTCTTTGTTTCAACCTTGTCGACTTGCTTCTATTGGATAGAATGTGCTTGGGGCGAGGCTGTAGTGGTTTCAGTGTCCTTCTGTTCCCCTTTTGAACAGATTGTGAAGAAGTTGAATTTTGCAGTATGAGATACTACCTTGCAGCACTGTTTAGGTGGAACAATAGTCGGAACTACCCCTGGTATTCTGTAGAGATGGCCCCCTAGATAAATAATGACATTGTGGGGTCGAGACTAATAAACAGCATGGAGTCTCCACATATATGGTTGGCCCAAGAGAACATCACAGACATCCAGTGGGGAAACATCACATAATACCTCATCCTTGAAGGGTTGGATGTCGTATGACAATCGGCACTGTTGGCTTACACAAATATCTCATCCTTGGTGAAGCTACCCGATGTTGTATGGTTGCGGGTGTGGTGTTGTCGACAATCCCAACTATTTGAAAATCTCTACTGAGATGAGCTTCTTCTGGATTCCGCTATCAACAATAAAATGCAGTGGGGTCCCCTTCACCCACATCTATGAATGAAAAAGGTGCTCCCCCTCTTCTGGATCTGTTGGTTCTTCTGGTTGAATTATTGTGGTCGCGATAATAGCAGTGGGGTCTACGTCGATGATCTATCTTTTACCAGTATTTTCATAATCAGATTCTGAATTAGGGTCTGTCTCCTTGTCTTTGATATCGGCCACCAATGACTGTTTTGAGCGACATTCATTGGTGTTGTGCCAGGGTCTTTTGTGGAAATCACACCATTTTCCGGTGTCCTTCTTTGTCTTCCCGTAACCCTTCTTTTCCTGTGGCTTGGACTGGTTTTCAGGAGATTGTTTGTTAGGGTTGTCTTTGTCATACTTTGGTTGTTGTGGATTTGCAGACCCAAACTCATGTTTTTTCTAGTTCTTAAATTTCTGCTCAATTTTAACAGCATATCGATAAGCAGCATCAAGTGATGAGATGTCCAGAAAATCCATTTCAGTTTGGATGTATCTGTGTAGAGCCCCATGGTATTTCAAAACCAAATGTCATTCGGAGTCTTTGATATCCAGCTTGGTGTGCAAGGTATGGAAGGTATTGGTGAACTCTGGAACTACTTGGCCCCTACCTTGCCACAGTGTGGTCCATCTCACGTATTGGTCCTCATAGTTTCCAACAGGGTAATACTATTCCTTTACTGCATCCACACACAAAAATCCCAAGTGGGCTCAGCCCCATATATTCCAAACTCCTCTGTGGAACTTTTCTCCCAGTAAGTTTCCCACCAATGTTTGACATGGGGGAGAGATTTAAGGAGTGTGAAGGTGATATTTTCCCTGTCAGAAAAATGGTGAACAGAGAAATAACCGTCTAGCAGATTTAACCATTTGTCTAGGACATATGCATCTATTTGACCTTCAAATATTGGAATATCAAAATTTACCTATACATTGAAAGGAGAGGTTCTTCCAAAGTGGATTTTTTATGAAGATGTGCATGTTTTTATCGGTAGGAATTGAAGGATGTGGGAAAAAATCTCCATCATTTCATCCCTTTGTCGCGTGAGAGCTTGCTCAAGCAACAGATTTATAGGATCGTTTGCTCTGTCGTTTTTCTTTTCTTCTGCTATGGAGGGTTTCTTGGGAGTGTGAGAGCGATTGTATTCAAGAGAGACAAGCTTGAGACCCAACTTTCTATACTCGGACCTCGTTGGGGACATGCACTGAAAAAATGATCAAGAGCAACCTGCTCTGATACCATTGATCTATATTATTTTTCGGCACAAAATGAGAGCGAAGATATAATAAATAAATGCACAGAGATATCACAGATATTTAATAATATAACAAAAATGTATCAAAGATGCAACCATAAACACATATATACAGTAATACACAATTTCTATTAATGAAATAAATGTACATAGACTGTAAAAATACAGAGTGAAAGACTCGCTAGAATGGTGGCAGCTTATCTCTGAGAAGAGATATGAAGGCTACTCGCATTAACAAGAAGATGATTACAATGAGGCTCTAAAGGCATTTTTACAATAAACAGGAATGCCAAAAACCCTAGACATCCAAAAACCTAACCCTAGGAGATGAAGCGCCAAAAGTCATGTGGGCCCCGTTTGGGTAAGTTAGTACATCAACTTCCTGGGGTCGTAACTTTTGTATACAATCTCCATTTTAGGTGCATGATATCTCTTTGGAAAGGTATCGTCGAGGAGATTTATTTTGGTGGAAATATCGAAGGAACTTTTATATTTCTCCCCTTTTTCCCAAAAATGTCGTTTAGGCCTCAAAATGGACCTGGAAGTTAAAAACTGCTAAAAATAGTAAATTACCAAATTTGCCAGAAAACTATTTTGAGCGAGTTGGAAAAGGTGGGTGGCCACCAATATCCACCTGGATCATATCCAGTACAATGGAAGAGAACCAAATACATTGAGGTCCACATGCATTTCATCAAAGATCTAGTACATGACATGACCATTGATCTGCAGTACTATCCTTCCTCTAAATAGACTGTTGATATCTTCACCAAGACCTTCACTGGACAAAAGTTTCAGAATTTGTGGGATAGTCTTGGATTGAAGAACACAATTTCCTAGCAACTACCTTTTCTTCTTTTGATTCATTGTCTTTTGAGGGGGTGGTTTTTTCCCATTTGGTTTCCCTCTTTCCTCATTTTTTATTCAGTGTTAATTAGTTGCATTGTACATGAGTACCTAATATTTCCTAGTACTCGGGACTCATTTTATACTCCATAGTAATGTTTAGGGGGGTGTTGGAGAAATTTATATTTTGATACACTAGTTCAGTGGGAGTTAACTAACTAGTTCTATTTAGGCTTTCTATTTTAGATCATCACTATTATGCATGCATGCATTCCTAAAGAAAACCTACTGCTTGATTGCTTTTCTTAATTATGGAATATTATTTCATATATATGAGTGTATTCCACTCATTCATTGTATCAAAATGATCATCATTGATTAGCTCACTGGAGTAGTGTGAATATATTTTCTCATACTTCCATATTGAATTTCTCGTCCTTTCCTGATAAGCTTTGTTTGTACTTGCTTTAGCTAGGTTTCCTGTGCAAGTTTTGATGAAACATTGAAAGATATATGGATGCAGACCCAACTATGTAATATGTAAAATGTATATTTTAACCTCGTACAATTAATTACTAAAAAAATATTCTTAATAAAAAAGAAAAGATACAATGTCAAACACATGCATTACATAGATATTTTTACCTTGCAAACCCAAACAGGAAAACCAATAACATGTTTAGAGTTGCACCTCTAATATTATATTCATCGTTTCTTTATTGTTTACAATATAATATACATATAGGATCCTAAGAAATCCAAACCCCTAATCTATTGACCCATATTAGTCAACAATGCTAATTCCTTAACCGAAATTAAAAAACCATCGACAAAAACCAAGTGTTGAAAAACTGCCAAAAAACGGACGCAAAAAACCACCAAAAATGGACCATTTTTTTTTTATCGAAGGATCACGCCCCTGAACCCCCACAACCATCTCGGTTGAGGGATGCTAAGAATCCCCCAAACCCCCTTTACTCCCATATCAGTGTACAGTACATGGGATCAATTTTTCAAAGAATATAACACATATCCAAAATTCCCCCACTTGTCGTTTTATTTGCATAGATGGGGTTAAAAGATTACATAGACAACAATATAGGGAAACTATTCCCATATATCTTCTACACCAAGAGAATTTCTTAGTGCTCACTATTATCACTGAAAAATCATCTGCAACATTGCACACAATGGTTGAAGAAATACATCAATTTGAGCAACAATTAGTACACCTACAACATCAAAATCCATCTAAAAGGCACAAAACTATACACTTGGTTCAAAAATTAAGATGTGCAAATTCACCAAAGGAAGCACGCGCACTGTGCGTAGAATGTGCGGGCCAACACAACCCTATTCGTGCATTGTGCGCAAGATGCGCGACCATATAAGATAAAATCTGCATAGTTCTCATGAACAGCGCATTTATGAATCTTGTCGACCTCTCAACCACTTCCAGTCTGACCCCCAACACGATTTGATACTCAGATCTTAGTGAAATCTAGCTTGGAGGTTGGTCAAGGGCTAGGAAGTTCCCTAAAAGGCCCCTTGTTCACACTATGAACCAATTGTATCTTTCCATGAATGGACACTATAAATATGTGTCATGGGTGTGATAGGAAAACAAGAACTTCAAGGTATTGTTATGTTGCAAGAATTCTTCTTGGAGAATCCTCTTTTCTTTTTGAATAATTCAAGCACTATAGCAAGGGCCATTCCACTCACCTCTTGAGAGGATCGACATTGTATTTCTTCACCAATGTCACTTTCCATTGCATGAAGAGAAGAGCTCTCTATTAGGGAACTCAAGATTCCTCCCAAGGAGGAAGAGGGGATTCATAAGTCCCTGCCTTTCTCTACGGTGTTAGCCTATCAATATATTGATCCATTGGTAGCTATATGATTGTCATTTTTTGTTTTTCATGGTTCTAGTTCTTGCAAGTTTCTCTAACATTTATGTCTCATTGTTTTTAGTTTTATTTCCTTGTTTCATGTGTATTTGGTTATCTAATCAACTCACAAACCTTTGTCTTGTGTAGCTGACTTAACTAGACAAGTAAGTGTTGTGTTTTTTCTCACCCATGTGAAAAAACCAACATAACATATTGGCAACCATACTGGGGATCGGTATCAAATTCCTCCCTATTTAAGTCTTGAGAGAAATTCTTTCTAATTGTTTGGATATGTAGGTACCAAAACCGGCCTAATCCAGTCTTCCAAAGTCAGAATTCAGAGCCAAGGAAAGAGAATTTCACTTGGAAAATTCTTTCCTGACATGTGATAGGAAGTGTGGGGCTTTCGAGGCACACAGACGTGCATTATGCACACTGTGCATGTGACAACCTTCATAACTCTACACATTGTGGGCATTATGCACCCTATGTGCGCCTGTCAGAAGTATAGTTCGTGCATAAGTTCATTTTTTGCAAAATTGTAATGGTTTTTATGAGTGGTTTGAGGGCCCCTTGCCGTCAGTTTGTAATTTCCTGCACTTTGCAAAGAAACCACACTTCACTTAGAGTCCTTTCTCACAAGAAAGGTTAGCTAACATAAGCGCATAGGGGTAAAAAGAATCATTATTATTCTATTTTCTTTGTTGCCACATGGATGTCTCATTTAGAATTTAAAATTTTGAGTTGAAGTCATTGCTTTTTCAAACACAATCAATTAATTTGGGACTAGAAATCAATTTTAACCCTCAAGTATTATCTTCCCCCGCACCCAAGTGTGATCTCAGGAATCAGAAAAGGTGGTTGAAAGGAAATTTCTTCTCCCTTAAAAAATCATTAGATGAGGACAAACCCCCCCTAGGGTACCTCTTAGTTTTGGAAATCATCTTAAAGCTTAGTAAGGGCCCATACATGCTCACATGTTTGCAATCTTAGGATATTTTCTAAAATCTTTCCTAGTTTAGAAAACACTCTAGGAAAGTTTAAAAGATCAAGTAATGGGCCCATACATGCCCACATGTCTACAATCCTAGGATAGTTTCAAAAGATTTTCTAGTTTAGACAACATTCTAGGGAATTTAAAGGATCAAGTAAGGACCCATATGTCCACATTTCTAGTCCTTTAGGGCTTTAAATATTCTGCAAGGTTGTACCAAAGAAACATAGTAAGTTGGGTAAGAATATTTGTAAGGACCACATGAATTCCACATGCTGCAATCTTACACGTAACTTATTAAAAATATTTTTCACACTTTTCACTTTCTTGCACACAAAGCCACTCATCACACACACAATTTCTATTAGAAAAGTGGAGGTCAAAGTAAGCTTTCTTTTTAAGTAGCCACAAAGTACTTCAAAGGAATTATGAAAGATATGACTACTTCTTTGGAAATTATCCACACCAATTTAATTCAAACGAGGTTGGTCCATGACCCCAATCTCTCATCCCACTCCATCTAAAAAATTTCTAAGAACACACTAAATTTTCCTCCAAAGGAGGTGCCAAAAGAAATTTTTTAGTCTAGGTAGGATCTCAGGGGTAGGCATCCAAATAACCCCATGTTATCAGGTTCTCACATTTTGAAACAATAGAAGTTGAGAATATTGATCTTTCAAATCCTCCAAGTCAAGTGTTCCTATACCATAAGGCGGGGAGATACCCGTGAAGGGTCGAAGGCCGAGGTACGGTTGTTTTGTGCATCCCTCCTTGAGTCACCCAACTCTTGTGAGGGTATCTATCCCATGACCCATTTCTTAGGCCAAAAATCTAAATGTTGCACTTTGACCGAGGTACTTAGTGGACAAACATAGGTTATCTACCCAAGTGGCGGTTGTGGGTTGCAATCACACCTTGATCATATTTTGTGTGGCTATTGGGAAATATCGCTAGTTCTTTCGATATATGCACCCTCTACCCCTCGTTATAACTGATTTCTTCAACCTTCACTAGTTCCTCTTCCACTGGCTTCAAACCCCACTGTCGAGTGTTATTGGAAGGCCCGGTGCTAAACTTAGAGGAAGGATGATAGTTCTTTTAGGACACAACCATTTATTTTTGTTTTCCCCCACGCAGTCAAAATCCCCCTATCCACATGCTTGTTTACTTTATGGTTGATTTATGTATTATGTTCATTTGATTATTGTTACAGGAAAATCCCCCTATGGACAGGTGAACTTCCTCTTGGATATAGACCCCTATAACCAAGAGAGAAAGGTGCTAACTGTGGTCACTGACATCCCTTTAAACCTAGATAAACTAATCTATAGAGAAGAGGAAGAAGATGTACCTTTTTTACAATGTTTGTCCTCACCCAATTCCAAGTTGAGATACGATACACAAGCTCTTCAATAGGTATTGAAATCAAATCAAAGACAAATCATGCTTCCTATTCTACCATGATTGATTCAAAACTAGATCTATCTATCAAAGACAAGTTCACCTGTCCACAGGGGGATTTTCCTGTAACAGAAATTGGTGACTCCACTGGGGAACGAAGCTTTCAGTTTTGGTTTCCTTCCTTGGTATGTTTTTGGCCTTTTATCACCTTTAGGTCTTATTCATGTTGTGTCTCTGATTCTTAGATGTGTTGTTGGCTCTTGGATTCATCCCATACACACTCAATTTCTGGATTTTCTTGAGTTGTTTTTTATTTCTGGGCAAGTTTTTGAGTTTTGAAAGGCCATCGCTCCCCTACCTCTACCACCAGAGTGATTGAACTCCCTTGCAGGCTCCCACAGAGCATTGCAATTCTCTAGTACCCTTGACACCAAAGTGTTGGTCTTTTTCTGCTAAAAACCTTTTTGGGAGTTGATCTCTGAGTCTAGTTTTTGCTCTTTCATCTACTCAGGGTTATTACCATCTCAGTGTGTCTTTGTCTTGGCCTCCAAAATTTTGATTTCTAAGAATTGATGATGTTTTTTTTGGATTTTTGACATTTTTCTTCCTCACTTTGAGTCACTCTTCATCCCTGAGATTTGGAGTCGATCCACTACTTTTTCACTTATCTATTGAATGAAAGTTGTTGTAAGGAAATTCAGAGATTTATGCACTGTTCCATTTGATATTTGAGGTAATTTTTCCCAAGAAATTACTCTTGTATTTACTTATATTTTCTGACCTTTCAGATCACTTTTACTGTTTGATCATCATCCATTAGCCTTCTCCTACCTTCACTAGCAATTTCACCAATTTTTATGCATTCTAGGTGAGTTTTTCTTCTTTTTTTGACTGTTTTTTGAATTTATGTGTGGATAAACGCCCCCATGTAGGCCATATAAGAGCAATAGAACTCCCATACATTGATTTAGGGAGCATTGTATCACTTTGTACCCTTGATACAGGGAGCGTTGGTCTCCTTTTTGGAGGAGTTTTGCCCTTTTCTGCTCAGATTTTCTTAGCTTTTTTTGTGGAAGTATTTACCCAGACTTTGTGATTGGTTTGTGAAGCTATTTAGGTTGATATTTGGTGCTTATAACCCCTTATTGTCTTTATTGGAGCTTGAAACGTTTTCTGAAATGTGAAATTTCCCTTTCTAGCTGCTTGTTTTATCAAGACAATTTGAGTAATTTCTCTTTCTCCCTGTCTTTTCTTAGATTCTTCTCTGCATCTTCTTGTACTCAATGAATGTTTGTTAGTTGTTGAATCCTTTATTGAGTTCTTGTTAGGACAATTTTCTTCTTGTTTTCTTTCAGTTCTCATTGCTTTGAGTGCATGCTTTGTTTGAAACCATTGTCGCTTCGTGTCTTTTGCATTTGCATAGGACTCTTTCTCCTGATTGAAAGTAGTAGAGCATAAAAGGATTTGTATTTAATTTATTTATACATTAGAATCAAACAAATACCATACTTTCATTCTTTCTTTTGGGTATTGAAACTAGCTTGCATTCGAAGTAGCGAAATTACATGGTTTTTGGCATTTTGGGACATTGTGCATCTAGGAATGATAAACGTTTTCTCCTTATCGTAATATAGCTTTCATCGAAGTGAGATATTTTCATTCTCATTTCTTTGCATTGTTTAGAGTCGGTAAAAACATCATTTATTCCACTCCATGTTCCTTTTGAGTAAACAACGGCCTTAAAATCAAGCGCTCAACTAAAATTTATCAGACATTTTTTTTGTTAGCAAACCTACATTAGCTTAAGGTGTAGGGATTTGGAATATGTTGAAAGGATAACTTTCCACAACTATCAAACAAACTTATCATCTTGCGATAGGGAGAGAAAATCCAATTTTCATTTAATCTTACGGGGATCCCCCTCTCACACAGGGGTTACGCACGAGGTCATGTTTGGGAGAGTTGTGGAGATTATCCCTCTATGGTTTAATCGTTCGTAGTAGTCAGATCATATATTGGGGGTTCTTCTTGAGGTTCAACTATCTTCATTTTCTCTCGGTGCTTCATGAATTCTGAATCCGTTCGAGGTCCTCTGGAGTTCTACCGATTCACTTGTCCTTAGTTATCTTGAAGGATTTCAGACTTTTTATCATGCACATACATTTAGAATGGACTGTAGACTTTACCCGCCCAGGGGCGAACTACGAGTTGTTGACCTTAGTATCCATAATCTTCAGGGTCTTACACAAGGTGACGGTGAAGGGAAGTCTCATTGTACCTGGAACATACGTTGGTCAAACTCACTTGGGCTCCTTGGAGGGTAAATCCACAATTACTGTGTGGAAGCTTGCACCAAGGCATAAGTTCGTTAAGCAAGTCGCTAATGTAACTGATCCACCTTCTCTATCCTCGCCCCTTCCTATATTGATCTTGCGATGTTGGATTTCACCACCAACTAGTGGTTTCATTGTGGGAAGTTTTGTTTGATTGTTTGCTTCTTAGATTCATAGCATGTGTTGTTTGTTTTACTTAGTGGACCTTAGGTCGAGTCAGTGTTAATGGCATCAACTCCTGGGAGTACCAATGGAGGAACCCCTTATCCCGAGTAACCTTTCACCTTTCCTTATTTTGGAAACATTGGTCCTTCGTACATTTCCACACTGAGTCTTCCGACCATCGGATTACCAATTTGGTTGTTCCCCACTTCGGTGATCTTGAATCTTCCCATTTCTTTAGTTGCACCTAATATTTTATATGTAATTACACCACCCACACATCAGCCTCATCTCAAATTTTCTCCTTCTTCACCCATTAAGTCTCCTTCCCTTCTCCTTCTTCGCCTAGTGAAAGCTCTAAAGCAAGTAGTCGGGTTGATAAGAAGAAGAAGAAACAGAAAGAGAAGAAGAAGAAGAACCTGAAAAGTACCAAGCCTCCAACCATATCAAATGTTGGATCCAAGAAACCACCTACTATTAATCATACTGGGAGTGTTGATGAGGTCAACAATATTAAAACGACGAATTTGAAACCCAAATTCCCTTGCAGTCTTTGTAAGGGTGATCACTTTCTGAAGGATTGCCCTAGTCTTCCCAAGGTCTTAGAAATGTGGTCCTCCAAATCATCGGCCTCTGTTAGACATGTTGGTGACACCCTGTCAACTAGTGACGTTAAGGTTGGTAAGAAGAAGATAACTGTCAAATTTCCTTGTATGTTATGCAAAGGTGATCAGTATTCTCACCTTTTTCCTCGTATGGACGAGGCTTCTTCTCTTTTGGAAAATCTTCAACTCCCAACTGGTTATCATAAGATTTCCCCCAACCCATCGTTAGTTGATGGAATGGTCAATCTGGTTCCATCCCTGGTCAGTCTAGTTGATTAGGTGGTCAATATAGTTTCATCCTTGGTTGAACCACTAACCAAAGTATTTGATCCAGTTCCATCATCGATCAACCCCACTTTTCATCTGAAAAGTGAAACCCAAGTGACTGATCTAGTCCCGACATTGGTTAGTCCCACCCTTCATCTGAAGAGTGCCAACATAGTCAATCCCACTCCTCCTCTGACGAGTGCCAAAGTGGTTTCTTTGATCCCTACATCGGTCAGTCTGGTTGATCATGTCATCAATTTGGTCATGTCCTTAGTTGAACCAGTTGAAAAAGTTGTTGATTTGATCCCATCTTCAGTCGATCCCACTCTCCCGTTAGAGAGTGCAACCCAAGCAGTCGATATGTTTCCACCTATCGACCCCATTCTCCCCTTGGAGAGTGAAACCCAAGTGGTCGATTTGATGTTGTTATCAATCGATCCTACTCTCCTGCTAGAGAGTAAACCTTATGTTGCCCACATTTTTCTCGTTGATACAGAATCTACCGTGCTGAGGGGAATTCCTCCTTCTCCCGTGAAACCCCCCCCCCAAGTAATGAGGCCATCCTTTTTTATTGGGGTGTTCTAACTGGACCTCATCTTCCCTCTCACATTCCTTTCAAGATTACAGTACAGGTTTGTGGTCGGGACATTCCTCATATGCTGATAGATGAAGGTTCGCCTGTTAGTATTTTGTCCTCTATTGCTTGGAAATCTCTGGGTTATCCTCAGCTTGTGCCAGTTACCCAGACTTTGTTCCCTTTTAACAGAAGAACCAGTCACCCTTTAGGATTCCTTCTTCATTTTCCTGTAACTTTGGGAGGGAAAACTATCTTTATTGATGTTATGGTAGTTCAGGACCCCTTGGATTTCAATTTACTCCTTGGGCGAGATTATGTCTATGCCATGAAATCTATTGTGTCCACTCTTTTTCGTGTGATATATTTCCTGCACAATAGAAGAATGGTGACTATTGATCAACTTCTATACGTTGGTACTGACTTGATTACCAACCCAATGACCTCCCTGAATGGTTCTTATATGCAGACAATATCGCCCCCGCCACAGGTCAATTATGTGGCGTTGTCTCCCATGAATTCAACTTTTGATGACTTAGATATGGTAGTTGACATGGTGGTATCTTTGGTAGGTCTATTGGAGCCTGATATCCTTACCCTTGACGGGACCCTCGACATGTGTTCCTTCCAGAGAATTGTTCTTCCATCCAGTAAAGATCTCTTGGAAGCCATGACCGAGTTTTGTTCCTTGACATGGTGTCCTTCCAGAACGTTATTCTCTTGGAAGCCATGATCAAGGAGAGGTCATGAGCATAGTTTTCCTCTCTATGGAAAGCTCGTTAAAAAATGAAATAGAGGTCACGAGCATAGTTTCTCTTCTCTGTGTCAAGATTGTTAAAAAATGAAATAGAGGCTATGAGCATAGTTTTCCTCTCTGTAACAAGTTCGTTAAAAAATGAAACAGAAATATGGGGATTGAACCCGGAGCCTTGAGAATAGTTCTTTTCCTGTGTCAAGCTCGTTAAAAAATAAAACAGTCACCTCTCATACCAAGTCGATTCTTTCGTTAGGTCTCATTTTTTAACCTTCATTTCATCCACCTGTCTCCTTTTTCTCCATCTAGTACAGAAATTGGTGACAACCTCAAAGTCGGTGAATGATTTGAATCTTGGGGGGGCATGTCTCCAGCCTTTGATTATCTTTCAGGAGTTATGCCACTATATTTTCAAGCTGGGGGAAGAGTACCAACCATCCATGGGTATCCCAACCTTTGGAAATTACGTTGGGAATTTACAAGCATAGTTTAATTTTGTTTCAAGCTTGTTTCAAAATGAAACCAATACCGAGCTTAGTCTTTGTTCTTTCTCGTGATTGTAAAAAACATGAGAATGCAATCGAGTAAACTTTTATCTCCTTTTCAAACTCGCATGGATACACTAAAAAGGAACCCCCTTGAGTCATCTTTAAGCTCTTTTCAGACTCTCTAAATATGAAAAGATTGTCGAGTGATCTTGCTTCCTTTCCCACTCGTTAAAAGGTTTGAAAGGGTGGCTTTCGAGTGATAATTTATCTCTTTTTTTGCCTCACGAGACTAATATTAAGAAAAAGGAAAACACTGGAGTCCTCTTTAAGTTCTTTTCGGACTCTCTAAACATGAAAAATCACCAAGTTTACCTTCTCTATACTCGTTAAAAAAATCACACATTGAAGGGCCCATACGAGACCGAACCCTTACTTCTTCCAGTTTGTTAAACAAAGGAAGAGGGACTTACTGAAGGTGAGTTATATTGAGCATGTGTTACCCTCCTTGAGATCATTAAATTAAAAAGAGGTACTTGTCTATCTGGATGGGGGGAAAAATTGAAGGAAGCAAGCTAAGAAATATTTGGGAACATTACAGGTTACTCTTGTAGTTTCCCTTGAACACGGCACATTGTCTTTTCATCCACTGAACTTTTGCACTAAACCAATCCTCTAAGTTTCTTTACTCCTTTGGTTCACCCGATGAAATTCATAGTATCCACTACATCATGTTTTGGTCCTTGTCGAGTTTCTACCATTTGTGCCCCAGTGTTCAATGGAAGTATCTGCCTCGAGAGTCAACCATCACAAATTTCCAGTTTCAATACCTATGTCATTCCATGTTCATTTGATCCACCAATTTACATCTCTGTGTCAGTTTCGTGTCATTGATGGGGGATACATCAAGGCCCTCCTTCAACGAGTCTATTCCTATCGACATCAACACATTATCCAGGAACTAGACTTAGAAACCAGTTAGTACCTTGGGACATGCATGCCTCAATGGCAGGCCTCCTCACCTCCAACAGTGGGTTTACATCATTGACCTCTAATCAGATGATTCCATGAATTTTCTACTTCAGCTCATTTATTCGTTTTCATTGGAATGTACTAGGGTAACTTGGGAATCATTAACATCAATGATGATTTCTCTCGTGCTTGTTAACGGTTTACCTCATTGACCAGTAATCAAGTGGTTTCTACCATGTTCGACATCAGGACATCTATTCACATGGTTAGATTCATACTACATCGAGATTGGTAAGAAGACCCTAGGTTGAGTGATCACTCTGATATATACTTTGCCCAGGTTGCAACGGAGTTTCTTTTGAGAAAATTGACTCATATACTAATACTATTACATAGATCCACTTTGTATTGGTCTGTGTCTATGTCTTGTTTTTTTGTAGATCCACTGTGTATTTTTCGTGGCTACGATCAGTTTATGTCATGGAAGTATAGATCCACATTGTATCTTTGGTGGCTATACTCTTTGTTAATATAATTATGGATCCACAGTGTATCTTATGGCAGCCATACCTTACAAGTATTTATCACCCAAGCATAGGTATGTCTGCCTTGGGTTTGAAACATGTCATAATATTTGTTTGATGGTTGTGTGCAGCTTCTACTAGGTTCTATGTGTCCATACCCTTGCTCGAAAAGTATACAAAGTAATTTAGTCATCAGTTTTCGTCTTCTAACTTTGCACTTTGGGGGGAAATCGGTTACACATCAAAATTACTCATTTCAATGATGACCTATTATCGCCATTACAAGTGTCACAAGTGTCTCATTTTGGCCACAAATGTCACAAGTGTCACAGACAACATACAGTCATCTTTCCCATGTTGTGTCTCGAATGACATCACAAGGAACACTTGAAGACACCCTCAGAGACTGGTTAAAGAAGAAGAAATCATTTGATGAAGAGTACAAAGTTTTTGCCATGAAAAAAACCACTTAAAAATGAATTTTGAAGGCCAACGCTCCCCTACCCACTGTCAGAGAGTGCCAGCGCTCCTTGACCTTCTTTGGGGGAGTGTTCCAACACTCTGTGCACCCTTATGGGGGAGCGTTGGGATTTTTTGAGGAAATTTTGGGCAGTGCTCCCCTACCAACTGTTAGGGAGTGCCAGCGCTCCTTGACCTTCTTTGGGGGAGCGTTGCAACACTCAGTGCCCCATTCTAGGGGAGCACTGGGTTGTTTGAGGAAATCTTGGGTTGTTGAGGAAAATTAGGGGAAAATCCCCCTCATCTCTGGAGTTGGTTGGATTTGAATCTGAGGTCAACATTGGATCTTAAGGAAGATCCACAACTGATGGAGAAGGATCCTCAACCTATCCCAAGAATATCTAAGGTGGTTGGGTCTCTCCAAGCTTATATAAGGATGCCTTCTCATGGTGAAATATATATGGAGTTTTAGAGATACCAAACTTATGATCTCATGAGAAGTGGTATTGTGGAGACATTGAAGACATCAAACTTATTATCTCAGAAGGGAGATAATCAGTGAAGCATAGTCATTTTGTTTGTGGATCATTTGAGCAAGGGATTGGACAAGGAGATCTTGGTGAGGCTGTTGCATCTGCATCAAAGGTCTGTAAGTATCTCTATTGAGTTCTCATTAATACATGTGCTTGGCTTGTTTCCTTCAAGATTGCATCTGCCTACATGAACTTGTCTTTAATGGATAGATCTAGTTTCAAACTAATCGTAGTAGAATAGGAAGCATGCTTTGTCTTTGATTGGATTGCAGAACCAGTTGAAGAGCTTGTGGATCGGAGCTCAACTTGGAACTTCGCAAGGACAAACATCATAAAAAAGGTACATCTTCTTCCTCTTCTCTATAGATTAGTTTAGCTAGGTTTAAAGGGATGTCAATGACCAAAGTTATCACCTTTTGTTCTTGGTTATAGGGTCTAGATCCAAGAGGAAGTTCACCTATCCGCAGGGGGATTTTCCTGTAACAGTAAGTTTGATGTCTTCAATGTCTCCACAATACCACTTCTCATGAGATCATAAGTTTGGTATCTCTAAAACTCTATATATATTTCACCATGAGAAGGCCTCCTTATATAAGCTTGGAGAGACCCAACCACCTTAGAGATTCTTGGGATAGGTTGAGGATCCTTCTCCATCAGTTGTGGATATTCCCTAAGATCCAGCCTTGACCTTAGATTCGAATCCAACCAACTCCAGAGACGAGGGGGATTTCTCCCTGATTTTCCTCAATAGCCCAAGATTTTGTCAAACAGCCCAGTGCTCCCCCGAAATGGGGCACAGAGTGTTGCAACACTCCCCCAAAGAAGTTCAAGGAGTGTTGGCACTCCCTGACAGTGGGTAGGGGAGCGCTGCCCAAAATTTCCTCAAAAAATCCCAGCGCTCCCCCAGAAGGGTGCATAGAGTGCTATAATGCTCCCCCAAAGAAGGTCAAGGAGCGTTGGCACTCCCTGACAGTGGGTAGGGGAGAATTGGCCTTCAAAATTCATTTTTAAGTGGTTGTTTTCATGGAAAAATATTTGTACTCTTCATCAAATGATTTCTTCTTCTTTAACCAGTCTCTGAGGGTGGCTTCAAGTGTTCCTTGTGATGTTGTTCGAGACATGACATGGGAAAGATGACTGTATGATGTCTATGACACTTGTGACATTTGTGGCCAAAATGAGACACTTGTAATGACAACAATAGGTCATCATTGAAATGAGTAATTTTGATGTGTAACAATTACATGCAATTGTGAGTTATATTATCTTGTGAACGTCAAAAATATAAAAATCTCTTGTTCATTTATTTATCTCTTGTCACCATTTGCACACATTCACTTTTCTAGTTGGAACCATAGGGGAACCACAGAATCCTCATTGTTCTAGATGATTGTAGAATCTCCTTCATATTCTAGGAGGAGTCCCTAGTCTCTCCAACTCACTGGACACACCATCTCACACCCTCATGAGTGCTACTATCTTGGAATCGGATTTACTTGGTTCCACTTTGCTTGGGTCAAATACCCAAGGCAATCCTTACATTGGTTCTCCTTCACAAGGAGGCGGGGGACAAACTTCTTCTCAAGGGAGAAGTACACACCCACCCAATCCCTCTTAAGGGACAGGCCCATTACCTACACACACAATGGCTGGAACTAATACTCCACCAAATCCCCCTATTCCATACTTGGCATCCCTCAACATTCCTGATTTAACCAAACTCATGAATGATCCCATTCTGCATGACGCCACTTGGCCCAATATGCCTACCAAATTTCCTTTAGATGTTCCAAAGTTTGAAGGAAAACCAGGGAAGATCCCACCAACCATGTTATGACCTTCCACTTATGGTGCTCTTCAAGTAGCATCATGGATGATTCCATCTACTTGAGGTTATTTCAAAGAACTCTCACAGGTTCATCAGCTAAATGGTATGTGGGCGAAAAATCAAGGTCCCATGTGACCTTTGAATCATCGGCCAAGGCCTTTTTGTCCTTTTTTCAATTGCAAGTTCATCATGACACTAGTTTAGAAATTCTCTCTGAGTTCAAACAAACCACTGTTATCCATATCGCTGACCACATCCATGAATGGCGTCAGTGACGTAGTTTATATAAAGAAGAAACCACCAAAGAACAACGTCTTGATTAGTTTCTTAAATCGCTCATCCATGTGATTGCAAAGGATGTAGCATCCACTTTTCCTCAATCAGAAGAGGAAGCCATCAGCAAGTCCCGTCAATTTGACCTCATATATGCTCAATCAAGTTACTTGTACACAGTATTTCCTAATGCACCCAGACCCATACCATTTGGCCAGGACAAACCTAGGATGTCCCACACTACAGATGGGTTGATTGGTTCTATAAAACATCTCAACCATTACGGACACCCATCACCCACTTATGGTGCAAATCAATATCCACAACCATATGGAGGGATGTCTTATTTCCATCCTCCCACTCACCAACAGTCATATCATGTTGTTCCCCCTCAGTCGTTGGGGGGACCCCCATCAGTACCCCAGATGCATTTGGGCTCTAAATACAGTACAGGTCCACCCCCAACCCCTGTATATAACCCCAACAGTGGTGGAATTACTTCAACTTCCTATAAACCATATGGATCATCTCCATAAAACAACCCATATTTTCCATTTCCTGGTCCTCCTCAGTCGGTTTCTCCTCCACCAGGACAACCACATGTCGGTGTTAATTTTGTTCAACCCTCTCCCATTCAACAAGTTCATGATTTTGAACACTTGAATATGGAAAATATGGCCCATCAATTAAATAATGCCAAGAATAAAGGGAAAAAATGAAACAATAACAACCCAGGACCAAGAGGAAATAACCCCCAACAAAATTGTCTCATTGGGGGCAACCAAAACCCCCAAGGGGGAAACAATAACAATCAACCACAACAAGGGAAGAACAATAAACTCATAACTAACTTCCCTTGCACTCTATGTGGTGAGTATGGACATTATACTCACCACTACCCCCAAATTGATGATTACAAATGGATGAAAGAATCCATGAACACACAACGCCCTTTGGCACTGCATGTCCCTCAGCAGGCCCCACGACATTATTTGCAACCACCACCTCCATTCATTTTGCAAAAACCTATTCCACACCAAGGTGTGATGAATACCCAATAAGAGATAAACTCAGCCCCACCACAAATGGGGCAATATCAAAACCCAGGTCCTAATCCACCCAAAAATCTCGTCGACCGCAATATCCTTCGTACCAGTGAGGAAGATATTATTCTTCAAACACGCAGTCATCCATATGGCTTGCCTCCTAAATCTACCCCATCCACCTCAGAAGAATCTGCCACTATAGTCGGACAACCATTGATTATTCCCCGCCCTAACATTGAAACAAACTCGTGTATACCCTACATGCCTTTACGACGGACTGTACATAACCCTCATGCTAGGGAAGCCCATAATCACAGTCTGGTCGATGACTTAGCATAGTCTCATGCAGCCATTTTTGTGTTGGAATTCCTTCAAACCTATCCATCATATCTCAAATCCTTGCTTTCTACCTTGGGGGAAGTCGACCCAGCTGATACTCTACTCATCACCTTTGATCTAGATAGCGGAGAACCACGCCTCCCTGCCCTAGTATATTTTCAGATACCATTTAAGATCCAGAATGTAACAGTTCATCAGTGCATCATCGATGAAGGTGCATCCACATGCATCATGTCCAAATTAGTATGGCAGAAACTCGGCTCACTAGATTTAGTACCATCTGCCATCACCCTAAGAGCTTATGATGGTCGACCATCATCCCCTGAAGGGATCTTCCAAAATTTCCATGTAGAACTTGGGGGGAAAACCATCCTCATTGACATTGAATTTATTGATGCCCCACTTGATTACAATATCTTGTTCGTACATAGCTACTTGTATGCTATGAAGGCGGTAGCCTCTTCTTTGTTTCATACGATGATGTTCCCCCACAACAGGAAAATCATCACCATTGACCAACTTACACATTACGAGCCCAATCATTCTGTCAACATTGATAACATCCTCCCTCTTGTCCATGCCAGCTCAGATGTTTTTTCGGTCATTGACATTGGTCCTGGAATATTCAAGGACCCATTCTTGTTAGGGAATTATCATGGAACACCACCTCTCCTCAACCCTTCTATTTCAGCTCAAGTGTGTGTAGTGTCTTCTAACGGAACAGATATCAAAGACAATACTCCTCTCACTAAATCCACTCCCTACATCAAAGTTCCACCAGTCGAAGAACCACTACCTCAAGAATTCCCTTAAAACACCGTCGCACCACTTATCCTGGATCTTCCCCCCCTCCAAGGGAAAATCCCATTTTTGGAAATAGTCCTTTGGGCCATTACCCAAATCCCCTTTTTCTACCCCCCACCTGGAGTCCAAGAATTACAGGTAGTTGCTACCCTCACCCTTCCCAACATGGTTCTCTCCATCGCTTTATGGTACCTGCATCCACCCGTTATGGTTCCTCCACCATATCTCCCTCCCCAGACAAAGGGATTACTAATGCAAATCCCAGTATAGGCTCATGCCACACCACCCTCACCCCCAACTAGAGGCAACACCACCACCATTGGGGGCAGATGAAAGACGAACGAGCCCATAGCTTCGCTCCATCCTGAGATCAACCTCCTTGCACGCTATGAGAAAGAGAAGGGCACCCGACTAACAGATGTCCTACTCTTCCTAAGTTACACAATCGTATCTATCTCCCCAAAGAAACCTCATTGCTTGCCACTCCACAAAGTACGTCCACCACTAATACAGAGTCCTCAACCACACACAAGAAAGGGTTACGAACCAATTTTGTGTGTGTCATATGCTCAGAATATGGCCATTACACTTAGCATTTCCCAGATCTACCTCAATTCTGCCAAACATTATCCATAGTATTCCACACATCTTGTCCTGAGCCCTCTCAGGCATTCTCTACTAATTCTCACATTACTGACATTCGTTATATTTCATCATCATTCCCCGAGCAAACAAGATATCCCCCACAGTGTCTTGACATTTGGTTTATTTCTAGCGGGCCATCATGCCATGTACATGATATCCCTTCTACATCCTCACCCCTTGAGGACAATAACACTTACCCGTTGACAGTTCCCCCTGCCACCTCCCAGGATCCCCTATATTCTCGCATTTTCCACTGCGACGAAGATATCCTGAAGGAAATGACTACCCCTGATTTCCCATGGAATGTTCTCCATCATCGAGCACTTTTTCTCTCACACGAGGTCTTTCACCCTCCTACCCAAGCCTCCTTGTGCGCAATTGAAACCAAGGATTTTATTCCACCGGGGCATATTGACTAGTTCAAAAACCCTATCCCTGCCCTCAATGATTTTGAAGAAGGAAACATGGCCAACATCTCCCCCACAGTCAAAATTGACATTTCCATTAAACCAGGCATCATAGAAGAAATCACCATTGGCGTTGCATTCTCCCCTGAAGAAATCATTGCTTACAAAGCTCTCTTTCAGGAATACCAGGACATTTTTGCCTGGTCATATATGGAGATGCCTGGCCTCGATCCTTCTATAGTCAAACATCAAATCGACACATGGATAGATATATCCCTTGTTCATCAAAAGTAATGCCCCCTACACCCATCCAAAGTTGTGGCTATCAAAGCCGAAATTGACAAGTTATGTGCGGTCGAGTTCCTTTACCCCAGTCCGTACACTTCTTAGGTCTCCAACCCTATCCCCATTAACAAAAAATAGGGAACTATTCACGTTTGCACAAACTTTCACGACCTCAACCACGCTTATCCCAAAGACAACTTCCCAACCCCATTCATCGACCAAATCATCGATGATTGTTCCAAACATGAGGCATTGTCCTTTATGGATGGATTCTTTGGCTACACTCAAATTCAAATTCACCCAGCAGATCAGTACAAAACCGCTTTTACAACCCCTTGGGGTACCTTTTCTTATCACATCATGCCTTTTGAACTCTGATGCAGGAGCATCATTAGCAAGCAAGCACGCGCAAGTGGAGGATAGCTGGAAATGCACCAGCACACATTTTGAAGGCATTTTGAATTTGAAAGGATAAGACATTAATGTAATATCTTGAAAGGATGCATTCGCATTTATGTTTTGAGTTGTAATGCAGATCTTGAGCGGTTTCTCTCATCTGTTTGTTGGAGGCATTTATTGTAACAAATGTAAAGTAGTTGTATCTTTTATTTCGATTATATAGCTTAGAGTGTAGGAGGGAAAACTCTAGAAAGCTCCTTCGCATGTATTGTATTGTATCATTATTCTCATTGTAAGAATTAGAGAGTTGTAGAGAAAGAGAATAGGAGAGCAGGGAAGAATAGAAGGTTGTGTAAGAAGATAGTTGTTGCTATAGAACCCATGTACAAATGCACTTGGATTAATATAAGGAAGCTTTGATCCAAATTTCATGGTGTTGTGGTGATTATTGTTTGCATCTCTTAATGGTATGTTTACAGTTTTCTTACATGTTTTGTTATGCATTTGTTTCAATGTTGTGTGTATGTATGATTTCATGTTGAATGTATGAAATCTTTGAGAGGGAGAGAATGAGTTTCAATTGTTTCTCATTCTGATAATTCCTGCAAGGAGTGAAGTGAAAGTCTGCAAAGAGTGCATTGACAGGTTCTGAGTTTTACCTCAGAAAAGATCAGGAGAGATATTGTTGTTCTCATACCAGCAAAAGTGTGAGTATAGCACAGAGTCGTGCAAGGAGTGCGCAGGCAAGTTGAAGTCTTATATTTTTCTAACCCGAGTGAGTGGTTGAAGGATTTATGTTGCAAGGAGTGCACAGAAGAGGAAGACGTCAGATAACCAGAAGTTATCGTGAGTGCCACAAGGAGTTTATTGTATCACTATTCTCGTTGTAAGAATTAGAGAGTTGTAGAGCAAGAGAATAGGAGAGCAGGGAAGAACAGAAGGTTGTGTAAGAAGATAGTTGTTTCTATAGAACCCATGTACATATGCACTTGGATTAATATAAGGAAGCTTTGATCTAAATTTCATGGTGTTGTGGTGATTATTGTTTGCATCTCTTAATGGTATGTTTACAATTTGCTTACATGTTTTGTTATGCATTTGTTTCAATGTTGTGTGTATGTATGATTTCATGTTGAATGTATGAAATCTTTGAGAGGGAGATAATGAGTTTCAATTGTTTCTCATCCTAATAATTCCTGCAAGGAGTGTAGTGAAAGTCCGCAAAGAGTGCATTGACAGGTTCTGAGTTTTACCTCAGAAAAGATCACGAGAGATATCGTTGTTCTCATACCAGCAGAAGTGTGATTATAGCATAGAGTCGTGCAAGGAGTATGCAGGCAGTTTGAAGTCTTATATTTTTCCAACCCGAGTGAGTGGTTGAAGGATTTTTGTTTCAAGGAGTGCACAGAAGAGGAAGATGTCAGATAACCAGAAGTTATTGTGAGTGCCACAAGGAGTGTGCGCAAAGAACCCTTGGAATTCTCGAGTTTGCAGTAGAATCAAAGCTCAGAAGGGATAAAGACTTTGAGGGACTCAAAGGAAGCCAGAAGGTTGAATTCACCTCATAGAGGTTGACCCCAGAATAATTTACGCCAAATCCTTTGGCTTGGAGCCATTGAAAATCTGAACAGACGGTGGAATTTCTCGGAGGGAGGAATACCGAAATTTCATGAGCCATTGGATCTATCAGATTAGCGGAAAGGATAAGGATGATAACCTTTCAGTGTTCACAAACCCAAGAGGAATAGTATCTGTTGGATCCAGATCAATGGGGGTCATTGATCTCTTGATTTCGGATCTCGACATTTCGAGAGTTGGAGTAGTTGGATGGTGTAACACAAATACTCCCGATATCGCGAAACGTGAAGTCGCAACATGATCGTGATCGTTGATCGAGGAGAAGGCACATGACCGTCAGATCTAGTTATGGGGAGAGGTCCCACATCAGGTTTCAGGGTTTCATGGATGTGGAGTGTTGGGGTTGTATGGTACCAATACCCCCGAAATCATGATTCGCAAAATACCTTTTCGAATAAAGGTTGTGGTCACATTGGTTGGTCATGTGGGTAATAGTTCACACCTAGTGCTTGTTTTCATAGGCGTAGCTCCTAAAAAGGACCTTTGGTTACAAGTGTGAAGATTCCAGCTGGGAATAGAAGAGCCATTTCAGCTCAAGGGGAGATTAAGAATGATCCTTAGACCGAGAGGTCAAGAAGAACCTACTGAGGTAGGGATGTTTCGTCAGGTGGTATCATAGATTACAAACATTGGTTTTTGTGAGAAAGAGAAGACAGAAGGAAAGTTGTGATTTAAATTCTGCGCGGAACATATTTAAATAATATCACCCAGAAGACGTTAAGAAAGACCAATGCATGATGTATTTGTGGAGAGAGAAATGAGAGAACTTCGTGCTCGATTAGATGCTATGGAGACAACACAGAAATGGATCGTTGATGCTGGAGATGTCAGTGAATCCAAGAATGAGAATGAAGCAAGACCCGATGAAGAGGAAGTTGCAGTCGAAGATGCTACAGAAGAACATCTATTCAGAGTTGTTGCAAGAATAGGGGCCAGAGCAAAAATGGACATCCCGATGTATGAAGGAAACTTAGATGTTTAGGAGCTGCTAGATTGGTTTAGAGCTCTGGATAAATACTTCGACTATGAGGATATCGAAGAAGATAAGAAATTTAAACATGTTGTCACTAGAGTGAAAAGGCATCCAGCACTGTGGTGGGATGAACTACAGGCTGGCAGATGTTGCAAAGGCAAGCAAAGAATCAAAATCTGGGATAGGATGGTCACAAAGATGAAATCCAAATTCATACCCAGGGACTATCAAATCAATTTGTTTCGAAGAATGCAAAATTTGAGACAGAAGGGGATGACAGTGAGGGAATACACTGAGGAGTTTTATAGACTCAATATTAGAGCAGGTCATTGTGAGAGTGATGATGAAAAGGTCACCAGATACATGAATGGTCTAAGATATGACATTCAGGATGAGATGAGCATGGTGACAATCAAAAATGTGGAAGATTCTTATCAAATTTCTCTAAAGGCTGAAGAAAAATTGGCCCGAAAGCAAGGTCAAAGGGGCAGAGGTAGAATTCAGAGCAGAGGCAAAGAAATTGCCCAGGACAGATTACAGAAGCCCAAGGATGAAGAAAAGAAGCCTCATAATCACCCAGAAATAGGAGGAAGTTCACAGGGAAGACAATATGCCATTAAGAACACTTTTATGCAAGCAAGAGGAAGAGGAAGAGGCAGAGGAGGCGAAATAAAATGTTTTGTCTGTGGAAAGATCGGACACAAATCTTTTGAATGTATTGATAGAAAAATAGATGTAGGAGGTGAAGCTCACATTTCATAAGCATAGAGGTGAAATGTTGAGGAAAAAGATGCAGAAGGTGGAAGATCCTTAGTGATGAGGAAAATTCTCTTGAAACCAGAGAAAGAGGCGGAGAATCCAGTGCAAAGAAACAGTTTGTTTAGAACTGCTTGCAAGACCAAGGATAGGGTATGCAAGGTAATTGTGGACAATGGAAGCATAGATAATCTAGTATCCACAGAAATGGTGGAGAAGCTGGAATTGGAGACAGTTGCACATATGAGCGCATATAAAGTCTCATGGTTGCAAAAAGGACATCAGGTAACTGTCACTAAACAATGTTTAGTTGAATTTAAGATAGGGGGTTGCAGGGATGAGATTTTGTGTAATTTTATTCCCATGGATGTCTGTCATCTTTTGTTGGGGAGACCGTGCCAATATGATAGAAATGTTGTTCATGATGGGAGAAAGAACACATACACCTTAGAGAAGAATGGTAGGACACATATGTTGCTTCCAATCTAAGACAAGAGGGTGAAAGCAGAATCAAGCAACACTACACTTCTCATGAGTGGGAAGGAACTTCTGGATGAAGTCAAGAAAGAAGAAGACATGCAGTTTGATGTGGTAAGGAAACCTAGAGTCATTTTGACCAATACTTTGATAGATGACCTACCAGAGGAAATTAGGGAAATGCTGGAGGAATTTGCTAATATAGTGGTGGATGATTTACCTTGTTCATTGCCACCCATCAGAAGTATAAGCCATCACATTGACCTTATACCAAGAGTGATTTTACCGAACAAAGAAGCGTACAGGTTGATGCCGCAAGAGAATGAAGAAGTCAAGAAGCAAGTCCAGGATTTGATGGACAAGGGGTTGATAAGAGAAAGCTTGAGTCCATGCATTGTACCAACAGTGTTAAGTCCAAAGAAGGATGGTGGATGGATAATTTTTACATACTCGAGGTCTATAAACAAAATCACCATCAGGTATAGATTTCCTTTACCGAGGATGGATGACTTGATGGATTGCTTGAGTGGAGCAAAGTTTTTTTCAAAGATTGATTTGAAAAGCAGATACCATCAAATTAGAATGAGGGAAGGTGATGAATGGAAGACAGCATTCAAGACAAATGAAGGATTATATGAATGGATTTTCATGCCATTTGGTTTGACGAATGTGCCAAGTACTTTCATGAGGTTAATGAATGAAGTCTTGAAAGATTTCATTGGGAAGTTTGTAATTGTGTATCTTGATGATATATTTATCTTCAGTAAGACTGAGGAGGAACATTTGAGACACCTAAGTCTAGTAATGATGAGGTTGCAGCAAGAGAAGTTGTTGATAAATATGAAGAAGTCATCTTTCATGTAGAAAGAAGTCATCCTTCATGTAGAAAGAAGTCATCTTTCATGTAGAAAGAACTCATTTATTTGGGTTTTGTGATCTCTTCGAATGAGTTGAAGATGGATCCAGAGAAGGTAAAAGCAATCAAAGAATGGCCATTGCCAAGGAATATCTTTGAAGTTAGAAGCTTCCATGGATTAGCCAGTTTTTATAGGAAGTTCATCCAAAATTTTAGTGGAATTTTTGCACCAATGATGGACACAGTCAAGAAAAGACATAAATATTTTCATTGGATAGAGGAAGCAGAGAAAAGTTTCAAGTTTTTGAAAGAGAAAATAATCGAACAGCGAGTTCTAGTTCTGCCAGACTTTGGTAAGACATTTCAAGTGAGATGTGATGCAAGTGGGTTTGCGATTGGAGCAGTCTTAAGCCAAGACAATAGACCGATTGCATAATTCAGTGAGAAGTTGAACGATGCCAAGATGAAATATTCCACGTATGATAAAGATTTGTATGCAGTCATACAAGCGCTGAAGAAATGGAGGCACTATTTGGTTCTGAAATAGTTCATTTTGTATAGCGATAACCATGCTTTACAATTCATAATGCGACAGGAGAAATTGAACCAGAAACATGCAAAATGGGTTGAATTTATGCAGAACTTTACTTTTTTTATAAAGCACATTTCTGGAACTGTTAACAAGGTTGTTGATGCATTGAGCAAGAAATGTTTGATTCTGCAGGAGTTTTGTGTGAAGACCTTAGGTTTTGATAACCTTAAGGATATGTACAGAGATGATTCAGATTTCAAGGACACTTATGAAGCATGTGAGAATATTGTTCTAAGGGACAGAAGCCAATGGATTGAATACTTAATCCAGGATGGATTATTATTCAAAGGAAATCAGTTGTGTATCCCGAAGAGTTCTATGAGAGAGAATATTATGAAAGAAAAACATAGTGGAGGATTGCATGGACATTTCGGCCATGACAAAACATTTGCGCAGCTGAAAATTTTATATTATTGGCCAGGGATGAGGACAGATGTCAAGAAATTTGTCAACATATGTAGAATTTTCCAGCACGCAAAGGGAAAAAGATAGAATACAGGATTATATCAACCATTGTTGGTACCAGAGAGGTCGTGGGATGCAGTAAGCATGGATTTTGTGTTAGGACTGTCAAGGACACATAGAGGTTGTGATTCCATATTTGTGGTAGTCAACAGATTATAAAAAATGGCACATTTCATTCCATGTCAGAAAACCAGTGATGCAACACACATTGCAAACTTGTTTTTCAAAGAAGTTGTTCGACTTCATGGTTTACCCAAGAGTATTGTTTCAGATCGAGATACCAAATTTGTTGGTCATTTCTGGAGGACACTATGGAAGAAGATGGAAATGAATTTATCTTTTAGCTCATCATATCACCCTTAGATGGATGGATAGACTGAGGTAGTGAATCGAATTTTAGGATATTTTCTGAGGAACTTAGTAGTTGAACATCACAGTCAGTGGGATCAGATTCTGCTGCAAGTAGAATTTGCATATAATGACTCACCTTATAGGAGCGTAGGACAGAGCCCATTCCAGATAATGTATGGAATGTAGCCGAGAGGAGTATCTGAGTTGAGATACATAGAGCAAAGTGAATTCAGAAGTGTTGGAGCAGAATATTTTGTAGTAGAAATGCAAGATCTCCATAGTAAGATTAAAGAGCGGTTGCAAAGTTCCAACCAGGAATATAAGCACAGAGCAGATCAACACAGGAGATAGCTTCAGTTCAAAGTGGGAGATTTAGTCTTAGCGCATTTAAGAAAGAAAATATTCCCAAGGGGAATGTATAATAAAATGAAGATGAAAAATATAGGGCCGTGTAAGATTTTGACGAAATTTGAGGCAGATGCTTATGAGATAGAATTGCCAGAAGGGGTAGGAATATCGCCCAGATTCAATGTAGTTGATCTGTATCCTTAAAGAACAGATGAAATAGAGGGACTAGAGGATCAGAAAGAAGTTCAATGGGTCAGACAAATGCATGTAGTTGAAAATCCATGGATGGAAAGAATAATTGATCAGAGAGTTAGCAAAAGGACCCGAAGGAAGAAATATTTTGAGTATTTGAAAAAATGGAAGGGACACCCGATTGAGGATGTCAGTTAGGAAAGTGAAGCAGAGATCCAAAAACATGGACAGACGGTGTAGGAGCTCATGAATAGGAGTTTATGAATTTTCCAGCCAAAGGAGTATGATGCAGTAGCATCGTCGGCAATCAAGCACGCTCAAGTGGAGGACAGTTGGAAACGCACCAGCGCACATTTTGAAGGCATTTTGAATTTGAAAGGATAAGACATTAATGTAATATCTAGAAAGGATGCATTCACATTTACGTTTTGAGTTGTAATGCAGATCTTGAGTGGTTTCTCTCATCTATTTGTTGGAGGCATTTATTGTAATAAATGTAAAGTAGTTGTAGCTTTTATTTCGATTATATAGCTTAGAGTGTAGGAGGGAAAACTCTAGAAATATCCCTCGCATGTATTGTATTGTATCATTATTCTCATTGTAAGAATTAGAGAGTTGTAGAGCAAGAGAATAGGAGAGCAGGGAAGAACAGAAGGTTGTGTAAGAAGATAGTTGTTGCTATAGAACCCATGTACAGATGCACTTGAATTAATATAAGGAAGCTTTGATCCAAATTTCATGGTGTTGTGGTGATTACTATTTGCATCTATTAATGGTATGTTTATAGTTTGCTTACATGTTTTGTTATGCATTTGTTTCAATGTTGTGTGTATGTATGATTTCATGTTGAATGTATGAAGTCTTTGAGAGGGAGAGAATGAGTTTCAATTGCAAGGAGTGCGCAGGTAGGTTGAAGTCTTATATTTTTCCAACCCGAGTAAGTGGTTGAAGGATTTATTTTGCAAGGAGTGCATAGAAGAGGAAGACGTCAGATAACCAGAAGTTATTGTGAGTGTGCGCAAAGAACCCTTGGAATTCTTGAGTTTGCAGTAGAATCCAAGATCAGAAGGGATAACAACTTCGAGGGACTCGAAGGAAGGCATAAGGTTGAAGTCACTTGTTGGCACAGGGGTAGACCCAGGCTTCAACTCTAACAGCGAACAAACAATCCCTAACTATTGGCCCTTTTGGAAACACCTGCGAAGAAGATGCAGTCTCACCCGAAGTAGCTATAGGGGGTTGCAGGACACAGGTGTCTACAACTAGAGGAAATGCAGAGTGGATTCACATCAACAACACATGGTCACCTAGTTATTCTTTATCTTCCTTAAACCTATTGCGCAAGTTATATTTAAGATCTAATACAATATCGCAATAGCAGCATATCAAATGACAGAGAACGCAGCATCAAACACACATAACACAAGATATATGTGGTTCACCCTCCTCCTAGGGCTATGTCCATAGAACTGTGATTTATGATATATTAAGATGGAAGCATACAATTCTTATCTACGCTCTTAGATAGCAGATATTCTCTTCTTCTCTATATTTCTCTCCCCTCCCTATGCACCCAACTACAGGGTTGATCTTCTCACCCAGTTGAAGATCCTATAATACCAAAAGGCTCTCGCACTCTGCACTTCTCTCTCACATAGTAGTACTCACTCAATCACACAATAACAATGAACTCTCAACCTACTTAACACCAACCCAACCTAGGTCCTTTAGACCTTTATTTATACATTACAATATCTCTCGGACACCCTTAGGTTGAAACCTAAGTGTCAAAACCCTAGATACCAAAACCCTAGGTGTCTAAAACCCTGGGTCAACTTGACCCACGTTTTCAGGGCTTCACCAACCTGTCTTTCCTTCCTTCACACGCGGTGCTCCAAAGCATCTGTTGACATATTCTTTCACTTGTTGATTTTCCCATGATCCATCTTCCTTTCTGATCTTTCATCCTTGATCTCCTAGTCCAACGACTTGCTTTATCTTACTTCACTCTGACTTTTCTACTCTTTTTCTCATTTCGACCCAGTATCAGTCATTGTGTCTTTCGCGCAGTTTGCATTTTTCCTTTTCTCCCTTAATCTTTTCTTGCTTCCATAACCAAGAGCCAACAGGCCCCCAACACTCACATGTGACTTGTCCTGAGGCACTTTAGATCTGAAATTTCTGTTTCACTTCGACTTCATACTGCGTAGGGTAGCCTGTGCTTTCTGCTCCATCCTTCCCCTCTATGTGTAGATTGTATTTTCTGTGTATGGTGTTAATGCTCCGTAAATTCCCAGAGGTTGTCAGAGTAGAAGAAATTTACAAGATGTAACTTTATCCAACGACTTCCAAACTGGAATCTATCCCTACAAGCTTCAGAGAGGGGTCTCTTTGTATGATTTAGCTATGTTTTAACTTTGAGATATTAGGCTAGTTAAACAAAATAAGATTGAATGGTTTGTTGTTGTTTTTGTTAAGTTGGCTGAAAAGGGTTTTACGTCTCCATTGGGCTACGGGGTCTGTATTATAAAGATAGAGGTCTAAACAGAAATTAAAAGATTCTTTTCACAGGGAAAGATAATGCATCCATTGGATTCTTTAGCAATAAAGTGATGAAGATTAGAAAAGATGAGAATATCAATTAAATTAAAGAAGCATTTAAGAATTTCTTCATTGTAATATCAGAAAGATAAACATTTAGATCTTTCAAAGCCGGAAGCAGGGTATACAAAGATAAATCCTACAACATGCGCTGCTTTTAAAAGATTATATTAGAAAACAATATGACAACTGAGGGAGAAAAACATTTAACATAGAAAAGAAAACATCACCAATGAATAACACGTGAGAATCATGTGAAACATCCCTTTGTATTACTGGAAGATCTCTTGATAAAAATTACAGACTTTTTGGCTTACAGGGCGTAAACATCAACCCTCGGTACTTCAAAGTTTGAAGTATTTATAATAAAAAATTACATACGATCCTATCATTAAATATCAAGATGTGGCAGTTCTAAATTTATCTAACTAACTCAACAAGATACAAAAATTCAAGAACTATTTGATGATGTGTTGAAATCTTTATGCTGATTTCTGGGGTAAACCGTTGGTGAGTCCTCTGCACAACTTCGCCTGATTGGATTGTTGACTGGGCATGGACACCTCAGCTCTTACTTGATCAAATTGCATAGCTCTTCCCATCGAAGGTGACTGGGAACGATGACTTTGAGTAGTCTTCGGTATATTTCATCCATATCTGTATACTTGGAAAAAGTTGGCTTGACGATGAAAATATATCAGATCTCGTGATGTATGCTAATGTCTGACTGCAAGGCTTCTAAGAATGCCTTACCTATGATACTGCCCTGTATTCCTGAAAATTTTGAACTATCTTTAGCCACTATGGATAGATTCTTTTTATAATCAGAAAGTGTCATTAACTTGTCATTTATGACCATTAAGCCAGGGAGGCCTTTCTTCTGCGGAGCTTCAATTTTGCTGAAAAACTTTTGCACTCCTATGTCCATAATCTGGACATTTTCCTCCAGCTGTAGCATCAGTCCTCTTTTGGTCAGAACCCTCTTGACCTCGAGGATGGTTTCCTTTCTATATTCAATATTTAAATCCTCTAACTCTTCTCTGGTTTTTGAATTCAGGAATTTAATGATCTCAGTGGCTTCTGTGGGAATCTCTCCCAATTCTCCTCTTATTTTATCAATCGCCTACTTTCTTCTTTGCACCAATTCATTCTGATCGAACATGATTTGTACCATAGGCCATATTTCATTTATGGATTTGGTGATATCCATCCAGACACTTTCCTTGACCTCAGCAAGAGTTTTGCCTACCACTGTTTTCTTTTGAAGCTGTAGCAATTCCTGTATGAGCTTGTCTGATGTTTGTTTCTCCATGGAGTAACTGGTTTGATAAGAAGACTTGAGTTCCTGAAGGTTGTCAACCTCCTTTTTAAGTCTGCCAATCTCTGTCTCTTGCAAGTTCATCTCCTCCATGGATTTTTTCAGTTCTACTATCTTCTCCAAAGCTGTTAGTGGAGTTGCTGAGGGGATTCCTGTTGTAGATGTTGTGCTTACTCCTGTGAGTGGAATTGCACTCAATGGAATGACTTCCATAGGCTTTGATTGTTCCTTCTCTTTCACTAACCTTTCCATTTCTGCTTCCATCTCTTTCAACTGTGCATTCTTCTCCATGATCAACTTGAGCATCTCATCCTTTTCCCCTTCTATCTCGGCTATCTCCTTTTCCTGTGAATATTCCGTTGGTGGAAGTTTCAACTATTTCCTAAGAGATTCTATATCGACATTTTTCTTTTTTAACATCTCCTCGACTGCTTTCACATTCAAGGGGTCATACCCGATCTTGAGGACCAATTCTTCCAACGTCTTAATTCTATTATCTTTTGCAAAGGATGATATCTTTTATAATTTCAGTTGTGTTTGAACATTGCTCAGAGATACATGTAATTTAGCAGCCACAGTAGAAGCATTTGCCAACGTGGAGAAAACCATTTCTCCAGTTTTCCTGTGCAGATCCATCTGATCAGCGGGATGCACATCTCTAGTATGAAACTCGAATGTTTCTCTTTTGTAATCAGTGATGGCTTTTAGGTCCGGCACCTCTGCCTGCAGAAAATCCATGTGCATTATACCCTTCTCTATATCGAATGCAGACAACAGTCTGTGTTGTGTCGTTGATGTTTGTTTCCAAAACTAAGCATAAGTATTGTTGGTCAGCGTCTGATTTTTCTTTTTGATCAGGTCATACTTCTCAAAAACACTCAACTTTGGTCCTACTTTCCTTGGTTGGTCAACTAGTGGAGTATCTGTAGGCTTCTTGGACGAAACTGTATGTTGAGAAGTGACCGATCATCTTTCATAGTTGTAGTGGATTGGATTTCCTTTTCACCAGCCATGTCAGATGTATGACTAGCTTTTGGCCTTTTGGTGTGTAATTGGAAATCTTCAGTCGAGACTTCGGTGACGGAAGGTGAAGTATCCTTCCTGGATATTTTCTCTTTGGGAACCTGTGGTGTAGTTGTCTGTGAGATGGTGACCGAAGGGTCCTGTTGTTCTATCTCTACCAGAGTGTTTGGCTCCCATTATGTTTGATTTGTGAACTTCTCTGTCTCAGGCTTGGGTGTATGAACATATGGAACATTTTTATTTTTAATCCTCATCTCGAAAATTATCCCACACAGATCATAGTGCCATATGAAACTAACATGAAAATTCATTTCTTTCAACAGTCTGTCTGCTTCCTCCCCGACACCTCGGCTATTGCAAATGAAATACCCTATTTTCCCTTTAATTCTATGTTGTTGTTTCTTTTTTAGAGACACAAGATGTATGTCATCGGAGTTAATCATTTCCCTTATGTACTCCAGGGAAAATATCCTTACAGGAAAATACTTGGGCAGTTTGTATGGAGCTAACTCGCATCCATATACTCTGATCTCGGTGTGGTTTTGGTAAAGATACCAGTCTCCAGTTTTTGCAAGGTCTGATAGGTGTAAGATCCTCTAAATCTCCTCATTTATTCTTGGTTTAGGTCTACCACTAAGCATGCTTACCACTAGGTGGAAAAACTGCTCAATAAACTGTTTGAAACTGAACTCTACGGAATTTTGTTTGAGTAGCGGAGTCCAAGATGTTACTGCCTGCGGCCTCCCGTCTTTGTCCATTTTCTGCATTGAAAAGGAGAATTTGTCCGCTTGAAAGAAAGTGAACATGTAGGCCAGTATTGAGGAATACCGTAACATTCCCTCTGTGGAGAAATTTGAAAATTGCTCGTCAATATTGTCCGCCAGGAAAGTGTTGTAGTCGAACTGAGTGGTAGGTTTTTCTTCTGTGGAGAAAATGGACAGAAAACCCAATATGGGTTCATCCACCCATTGGTCTGAAAAATAATCGAGCAGAGCACAGAGTGATGAAATGACTTGGTTTCCCTTTTCTAAGAACAGGGAGGAAGGATACGAGGGATTTGTCTTGGGGAGCTGAGCAGCCTGTGGGAGGAAAAGCTCGAAAATCTGGGCTCTCTGAGGGAAATATAGTTTATGGTACAACTCTGTTATGACTTCAAGATTAAAAGGGGAGGTAGATTCAGTTCTAGGTATATGCATCATCTGATCAATGGCCTCTAGTGTGATGAAGAACAGATTTTCTCCTAATGAAGATACTATGGCTCTTTGGTCAAGGAGGTAATGAGCCTAGAATTTGAGGGAAAATTCAGGGAAATGGTGAACCTGGTGGAAAAGATACAAAGGAAGGTTTGACTCCCAGAGCCCAATTTCATCGCTTTGATCTAAGAAAATCTCTTTGGGACATGAATGCAAATCCGTGAATTCAAATTTGCACCTGGTGTCTGCGACTAAATGATCTTTATTAGCCAAATGGATCCTGTCAAGATCAACAAGAGGCAGAAGGAAAGGATTTTCCTCGACTTCTGCTTTCTTGGATTTTGGTGCCATCATTGTGAAAATACCTACAATTCAAACAAAATGTAAGTGGGGATGACTGTGGTTTTGGACGGCTGACTGGAACGGAGATAAGACAGGGATAAAATCTATGGTGCGAAGACAAAGTAATCGATGGGAGAATGAAAGGAAAAGAGTAGTTTTGAGCAAACAGATATTCATTGGGCACGGGGGACAGATCAGCAGGCTAACGGATAAGTTAGCCTGTAATAAATGGCCAACAGGTCATTTGGAGCGTGAGATGCCAGATAATGATGAATGACGAATACGACCAGGTGACGTGGAGGGCGTTGATTGGGAACTGACCATGGTGAAGGGACTTGTAACGAGTGAACAGGGGGAATGGACTGACAGAGTAATGAGAAGTGACCCTTAGGGGAAAATAATGGAAAATGATGTCATGAGGAGATGGGGGGGTATGTCAGAAAGTGGTAAGTGGTACGTGGTAGGAGTCTAGAACAATGGATTCCTGCCACATTAGAAAAGGGGACCCGCCAGAAAAATATCCCATTCCGGACCCCCCCCCAATGTTAAAGGAAGAACAGTCGAGGGGGTCCGTTATTAAATCTCCACCATGGATATAGGCACTAACATCTCAGTTCTTCAGATGCGTGCCTTTGTTATCCATGATTTCATACCCCCCCCCTACCGTTAAAGGTAGAACGGTCGGGGGGGTCCGGAAAAACTTATCAACCGTAAATCTGAGCACCAACACCTCAGTCGTTCATCTGTGCATTGTCTTTAATATATGAGCGCAAACTCATATTTGCTCTTAAAACTTAGGATAAGCGCTTTAAGTGGGTTTGTCCAATCTTTCTCTGTTTTTATCACCATGGGGTTAGACATTCAACTTTCAAACATCAAAGATAGTGTTCAACATCAATCATCATGCCTGTTTTATTGAGATAAAGCAAACTACCCTATGCTCTAACCTAATTACCTATGACATTTAGCCTAGATTAAACTATTGGACTAAGAAATTACTCTATCTTGGGGTTATTCGACCAAGATTAGGCAGTTTAGTCAAATTTATTCACTAGCTAACCTAATTTTCTTGGCTAAGATTAAACAGTTTAGCCAAGCTTATTCACTACTCCTATCGACATCAATTTAAAAGGACTTGGCCATGCTTAAACTGTATGTACCAAGTCATTGTTATTGCATGGGGCTCTATTTAAATTTCTTTTATGCCCTCTTTTATTCTTTTCCTTTATTTTCTTTCTTTTTTCTTTTTCTTTCTTTTTCTTTTTCTTTCTTTTCTTTTTCTTTTTCTCAATTTATTTACAGAATGGAAAATCATTTGACAAACAAAACACTGAAGTGATAACATTTCAGTCACCATTTGATCCTATAAATTATAGGGTTATAACAACGGCTCCACCTGGGGATGGTACTCTCCTTGTGAAGTGCCAAGAATCATGTTTTCTGATGTTCTGAAAAACTTTCTCCATTGTTGCCTTTGTTGTTTGATTTGTTTTATTTTTTAAAATTTGATGACAATGTTCAGTGGCTTAGGGCCTTCTCTGCAGGCTTCAACCATATGATCGAAGTTATTCACTCAAAACTTGTAAGAAAAATGAAATGATTTGTACAATGGAAAGGTGTGACTGAAGGTCCCTACTGAGGAGGTGAATAGTGATTCAGCATTCTTCCATTCACAGGTCCTCCTGGCAGATTGGTCCGATCGTTGTTGTTGAGAAGGAAAGAATTATTTCCTCTGAATGCGTGAATTATGTAAGGTCCCTTCCATAAACTGTCAAATTTTCCATACTTCCCCTTACCTTCATTTCAGGCATCCCATCTCAGAACCAGGTCACCTAGCTCAAAGTCATCTTCTTTAGTTCTTTTATCAAAGATCCTTTTTATGCTCTCCTGGACAACCTGAGTTTTGTTGTATACTTCTTCTTTGGACTGCTGCAAGTGGATCATCTGGTTTATCCTTCTTTGGGAATCATTTGGCTCGGCTTGCATCTCTTGCAGTTGTTTCATGACAGGAACCCCTAAGGAGGTAGGAAAAATTGCTTCAGTGCCATAGACCAACTGATATGGAGACATACCAATTGACCTCTTGGTGGTCAGTCTGTCGGCCCACACTGCGAAAACTAGCTTGTTATGCCATGACTTTTTTTTTTCTTGCAATGTCTTCTTAATAATGTTCACCAGGGTTTTATTGGATGACTCCGCCAGCCCATTTCCCTGAGGGTAATAAGCTGTGGAATGTCCCAAACCGATATGATATTGGTCGCAAAAATTTATGAGCTTCTTGGATTGAAAAGCAGCTGCATTGTCAGTTATAATTTTCCTTGGACACCCAAAATGAGACAAGATATTATTTTCTAGAAATTTAATAATGACAGAATCAGTAGCTTGCCTGCTTGGTACAGCTTCGATCCATTTTTTGAAATAGTCCGTAGCAGTAAGAATCCACCTGTGTTGGCCCGAAGAGGGAGGATGTATTTCTCTGATAAATTCTAATCCCCATTGCTGGAAAGGACTTTCAATAGATATTGGTTTAAGGGGAAAAGGGAGGAGCTTCCTTTTGCCCTCGAACACCTGACATTTATGACACAAAGTCACCTTCTGATGCACATCAGAAAATAGTGTAGGCCAATAGAACCCAACTCTGAGAATTTTATTAGTTGTGGTCTTCCAGCTCAGGTGACCACCACAGTCTCCTGCATGAAAATCCTGCAATACTTTGTCAGCTTCATCCTTTAACAAACAATTCAACAAAATACCTCCAGGATCCTTCCAATAAAGATTTCCTTCTAGAATGAAAAATTTTAATGCTTTCGATTTCAAAAACCTAGCTTTAGTTTTGGTCAGACCAGGGGGAGATTGTAAGTTATGCAAAACAAATATCAGGTCTACGTACCATGGAGAGTTCAAAAATACCTCTTTCATGCTTAGAGTCGTATGGTCTCCCTGTTCATATACTGCAGCTAAGAAATTAATATCAAGAGCATGGAAATTGGATTCAGCCATTAACTTTGCTAGACCTTGACCTTTAATCAGTTTAGTATGCTTAATCTTTATGTCATACTCCAGAATGATAGCAATCCATTTTCCTCTTCTTCCATCTGAATTGTCCTGCGTTAAAATGTCCTTCACTACTACGTTCAGAATGTATGCGATGGTGTGGGAATGGAGAATATATACTCTAAAATCATTTATGGCTTTTACCATGGCAAAAGCTTGTTTCTCCATTATTTTATAATTCAAAGAAGCATCTCTTAAAGATTTACTGAAAAAGGCTATGGGTTGTTCATACCCTTCGTTGTTTTTCTTTAGTAATACAACTGCAATGGTATGTTCAGAAGCGAAAGAAAAAAGGTGAAAATCCTTGTTGAAGTCAGGACTAATCAAGACTGGAGCCTGTAAGAGTGCATGTTTAACTTGTTAAAAAGACTACTTGGATTCAGTGTCCCATTTTATTTTTGTGTCCTTTTTTAACATGTTGGTGATGTTCCGGAGAAGCTCAGCCAGGTTAGGTATGAATCTTCTCAGGAAGTTTATTTTGCCAATGAAATATTGTAACTCTTTGATATTCCTTGGGTGTTCCAGTTTCTGAATGGCTTCTATTCTGTTGGGATCTATCTTAATTCCTTCCTTAGATATTATGTGCCCCAACACTTTACCTTCCTCTAATCCGAAGAGGCTTTTCTTAGGATTCATAGAAATCCCAAATTTTCTGCATTTCTCAAACACTCGTCGTAGATGTCGCAAGTGTTATTCATCGGTCTGGGAATAAATAGTTATGTCGTCCATATAAATGACAATAAATCTGCCAATTTCTTCCACAAAAGTGATGTCCATCGCTCTTTGGAAAGTGGCCCCAGCGTTCATCAACCCGAAAGGCATTTTCACGTACATGAAGGTACCCCAAGGTGTTGTGAAGGTTGTTTTCTCTTGGTCATCTGGGTGAACGAGAACCTGGTTATAGCCTGAGAAACCATCTAGTAAGGAGATTTGACTAGATCCAACTACCTTTTGTAATATGTGGTCCATTTTTGGCAATGGGTAGTTGTCTTTTAGGGAAACCTTGTTCAGGTTTCGGAAATCAATGCAAAGCCTGATTTCCCCAGTTTTCTTTTCGAGTTGGGACCAGATTTGAAACCCATTTGGAAAATTGTAAGGGGACTATGATTTTAGCATCATACATCTTTTTAATTTCTTTTTCTACCAGGGGAAGTAACTTGGGATTGATTCTCCTAAGTTTATGTCTGAAAGGTTTGTGATCTTCTTTTATTGGGATCCTATGTTGTATGATGCTCGTGTCATAATATTTTAAATATTCATATCCCCAAGCAAACACGTCCGCATATTCCTTGAAAAGTTCAATATATTTAAGTTTCTGCTCAGGGGGTAAAGATTTGGAAAGTTTTACCATTCTGGGTTTCTCTTCTGTCCCTATGTTACAATCTTCAACCTTTTTACCACTGGCTTCAATTTTAGGTTTTTTAGCTACATCATTAAAATCAAATAAGTCTTCTAACAGAACTAAACCCCTAGGTAAAACATTACTCTTTAAATGAAAAACATCAGAATCTATCTCATCTTCACCTAATTCCTCTGAATCTATTTTATTTACACTATTATTTCCAAAAACAGATTTATTCACGTTTTCATCATCATTTTCTAAGTCTATGTTTGTACACTCGAAATCATTTTTACATTGTAGAAAATCTTCAATTTGATCATCATTCCCAAATACCTGCCAGTATTTGATGTTGTTTGGGACAATCGGTCTTCACTTCACCTCCACCGTGTATGGATGAGTGGAATGAAAAGGTATCTTGCATGTAGTTGCTGATGTAGCTAACCCATCTGCTAAAATGTTATGTCCCCTAGGCATCACCTGCAAATCAGCTTCAGTGAAACATTGAAGGACATCCAAAACAGTGTTTCTATAAGCTCTAAGCTTGGGATGTTTTGTTGCATACTCACCTTTAATTTGTTTGATAATTAATTTAGAATTGCCTCTTACCATGATTTGTTTGGCACCAACCTTCTTTAGTAGTTTCAGATCGAGCATCAAAGCTTCGTACTCGACTATGTTGTTAGTGCATTGAAAATTCAGTTTGTAAGAATGATTCTCCAAATACCTGGATTTGTGATTATGCAACCAGACTCCTGCTCCACCTCCCTCTTTGCTTACAGCTCCATCGAAATACATGCCCCAGAAATTTGATGGAAATTCTTCACTTATTACGATTTCCTTCCCTTTTGCCTCAGTGATTTCTTGGCCTTCTTTTGGGTTAAATGTAACTTCTTCCAGCTGAGCGATTTGTTCTTCCATATCACCGTCATTATACAGGATGAAGGAATCTAGATCGAAGTGTGCAGAGTACAGAGGATAGTTATGTGGATTTTCTTGACTGCTGACCATATATTTCATCAGCGTCTCTCTGTATAGTCTTCTTTGTTGTCTGAATACTGGGATGGCAGCATATGACATATCCAACTACAACGTGCCTTTCAACTTGGCCCCCCAAGACCTAGACAACAACATACCATATTTTGGGGGAATGTCTGTGACCACAACATCCATAACCATGATTTTTGTTGGAATCTGAACTAGGGTGATGCATAAGTCCTTGATTAACCCAATACATCTAACTTTGTTGGAGTCAAAAGAGTGAAAATCCTTGTAGGGCCTGGTGACCTCAAGTCCCAGTTTTTCCATCACTGCTTTAGGCATCAGGTTGTGGGAAGCACCCAAATCTAACATAGCATTGTGCAGAATCAGGTTGTGTATATTAAGGCTGATGTAAAAAGGAGCAACATCACCAGTGTCAGTATGACCATCAACTTCAGGGCCAAACAGAAGTTTAGGTTGATCATTGGTAAGATTTACCGTGTCCAAATGATTCATGGATCCGAAGGTTAAGGCCTTCATGCCTATATCAGGCTCAATGCTCATTGCTTTGATCACCTGCGATCGGTAAGCGTTCTTACTCATCAACTCGGAAAGGGGAATGGGAATTTTCACTTTGGCTAATTCGCCTTCGAGGATGAAAGGAGTAGGTGCTCTGCTTTGGCTCAGCAATTCTGATCTGTCCACCATAGTTTTCTGGGCAGAAGTATTTGGTCGGTTGGTTGATGAAACCTCAGTCTGTGTTGATATTTGTAAAATGGTAGGGTTTCTTTTTGTGGGAGGTTTAGCATTACCTTTCTCAGGGATCTTCTTGATAGAAGGCTCAGAGGTTTTCTTGGTTTCGACTGTTTTCTTCGTTTCGGTTACCTTTTTGGGGGAATTTTCATCTGTCTTTTTGCTTCGCAGATTGTACTGCCAGTGTACCTCCAAAATGGCGGTTTCAAATGCTTGTTGATCTATCTCCTCTGCTTCGTCACTCAACTTTGTTTAAGAAAGAAGGAAGAGTTCTTGCTCTTCCTGAGTAAGGAAAATGGCTTCGCTATCGTGAATGTCCATGAGGTTTATGTGTGTGTCCTCTAATTCTTCAATTACCTCTTCACCTTCATCGGCATAATTTTCTTGTGGGGGTGGTCTGATCTGTTGATCAGGACCCCTCTATTCTCTTTGATCCCTAGGATATCTCTGCCTGATTTGAGGAGGATTTCTTCTGAAGTTAGGATTCTAAATTTGTGGAGCAGGTTGGTTTTCTCTAGGAGGATTTCTTTTGGCTATAGTAAGTCTCTCCATCATCCTTTCCATTGCTCTAGCTAAGGAATCTAGTTTGGCATCAGAAGAAGATGTGGAAGGTTCCTCTTTAATCGTGACTCTCCTCTTCATCCTCTGTCGTGCCCTTTTAGCCAACGGGTTGGCCTCTACACTTATTGTGCTTTTATGCATGTCCTCCAGGGTGGTGGAGTTTCTTTCCCTTAATTGATACGACATATCAGCATCGAAACCGTCAGGGAATTTTATCAGTGCCAAACCTTGTGGGGGTTTAATATCGGTTGGAATCGCATTGTATAGATTGTTGAAGCAGGTGCAGTAGTCTTGTACTGTCTCTCCTTGATTCCTTCTGATGTTTTCATATTCTAATAAGATCTAGAGAGGATTTTTCTTTACCTCCCATCTGTCCAGAAAACTTCTTTGAAACGTTGTAAGGTCGGCCACTGAAGCATCACGTAAGACTGTGTACCATTTCTTAATGTCCCCAGTCATACTCTGCACAAAAAGCCTCATTTGAACGTCAGCTTCATCCATTTCTTGCAAGTCAAAATAGTCATTCATTTTATCAACGTGTTGTTGTGCATTCAAGGGCCCTATACCATCGAACTGTGGGAGTCTTGTTTGATAATCCTGGGGCATAGCATTTAGAGGTGAGGCCAACACCAAGGGAGAATATATGGCTTCCATGATAGGTGGAGGAGGCAGGATACCAACCTGGATAATAGGTGGGGCAGTGGCAGAAAATGAGGAGGATGAGGGACTAGCTGGCACAGAATGAGCAGTTTGAGGTTTTGTGGTGGGAGATAGTATTTCAGGGGTTCGAGGTTGCAGGATGGTTGGATATAAAACGGTTTCAGTCACAAAGCTATCAGATTTCGTTCTAAACAGGATTTTTCAAAAATGGTACCAAAGTCGAGATCTTGAAGGGAAACAAGTTCCTCTAGAAGAGAAGGGGACCTGTGAAGGGGACTATGACTCCATGAACCTTCTGCAATGGTATTCTTTCTAAGTAATTGTTTTGGATTATCAGTTGTTATTGCAAGTTCTGGGTCTGGGTGGGATCGAGTATAAACTATTTTAGGAGCCATATTTTTAATTTTTTATATATTTTTATTTTTATGAATCCAAAATTACTATGTACAAGCATTTAACAACCTCTGAACATTATTTCTTTCTCAAATTTACAATTTGTTCAAAAACAAAGTTTTCTTCTAGGGAAAACGAAACCGTGGGGTTGAATGTTTGTTCAGTTCCCCAGTGGATTCACCCCTATGTTAACGCTCCGTAAATTCCCAGAGGTTGTCAGAGTAGAAGAAATTTACAAGAGGTAACTTTATCCAACCACTTTGAAACTGGAATCTAGCCCTACCAGCTTCAGAGAGGGATCTCTCTGTATGATTTAGCTATGTTTTAACTTTGAGATATTAGGCTAGTTAAACAAAATACGATTGAATGGTTTGTTTTTGTTTTTGTTAAGTTGGCTGAAAAGGGTTTTACACCTCCATTGTTCTATGGGGTCTGTATTATAAAGATAGAGGTCTAAACAGAAATTAAAAGATTATTTTCACAGGGAAAGATAATGCGGTCATTGGATTATTTAGCAGTAAAGTGATGAATAGAAAAAAATATGAGAATATCATTTAAAGTAAAGAAGCATTTAAGAATTTATTCACTGTAATATCAGAAAGATAAACATTTAGATCTTTCAAAGCCGGAAGCAAGGTATACAAAGATAAATCCTACAACATGCGCTACTTTTAAAAGATTAGATTAGAAAACAATATGACAATTGAGGGAGAAAAACATTTAACATAGAAAATAAAACATCACCAATGAATAACACGCGAGAATCCTGTGAAACGTCCCTTTGTATTATTGGAAGATCTCTTGATAAAAATTACAGACTTTCTGGCTTACAGGGCATAACGATCAACCCTTGGTACTTCAAAGTTTGAAGTATTTATAATCAAAAATTACATACGATCCTGTCATTAAATATCAGGACGTGGCAATTCTAAATTTAGCTAACTAACTCAACAAGATACAAAAATTCAGGAACTGTTTGATGATGTGTTGAAATCTTCATGCTGATTTCTGGGGTAAACCGTTGGTGAGTCCTCTGCATGACTTCGCCTGATTGGATTGTTGATTGGGCCTGGACACCTCCGCTCTTACTCGATCAAATTGCATAGCTATTCCCATCAAAGGTGACTGGGAACGATGACTTTGAGTAGTCTTCGGTATATTTCATCCATCTCTGTATACTTGGCAAAACTTGGCTTGACAATGAAAATATACCGGATCTCGTGTTGTATGTTGATGTCTGACTACAAGGCTTCTAAGAACGCCTTGCATGTGATACTTCCCTGTATTCCCAAGAATTTTGAACTATCTTTAGCCAATGTGGCTAGATTCTTTTTATAATCAGAAAGTGTCATTAACTTGTCATTTATGACCATTAAGCCAGGGAGGCCTTTCTTCTGTAGAGCTTCAATTTTGATGGAAAAAAATTTTCCTCTTGTGTCCATAATCTGGACCTTTTCCTCCAGTTGTAGCATCAGTCCTCTTTTGGTCAGAACCCTCTTGACCTCAAGTATGGTTTCCATTGTATCTTCAATCTTCAAATCCTCTAACTCTTCTCTGGTTTTTGAATTCAGGAATTTAATGATCTCAGTGGCTTATGTGGGCATCTCTCCCAATTCTCCTCTTATTTTCTCAATCGCCTGCTTGCTTCTTTGCACCAGTTCGTTCTGCTCGAACATGATTTGTACCATAGGCCATATTTCATTTATGGATTTGGTGATATCTATCCAGACACTTTCCTTGACCTTAGCAAGTGTTTTTCCTACCATTGTTTGATTTTGAAGCTGTTGCAATTCCTATTTGAGCTTGTCTGATGTTTGTTTCTCCATGGAGTAATTGGTTTAATAAGAAGACTTGAGTTCCTGAAGGTTCTCAACCTCCTTTTTAAGTCTACCAATCTCTATCTCTTTCAAGTTCATCTCCTCCATGGATTTTTCCAGTTCTATTGTCTTCTCCAGAGCTGTTAGTGGAGTTCCTGAGGGGATTCCCACTGTAGATGTTGTGCTTAATCCTGTGAGTGGAACTGCGCTCAATGGAATGACTTCCATAGGCTTTGATTGTTCCTTCTCTTTCACTAACCTTTCCATTTATGCTTACATCTCTTTCAACTGTGCATTATGCTCCATGATCAACTTGAGCATCTCATCCTTTTCCCCTTTTGTCTTAGATATCTCCTTTGCATGTGCAGCTTCTATTGGTGGCAGTTTCAACTGTTTCCTCAGAGATGCTATATCGGCATTTTTATTTTTTAACATCTCCTTGACTGCTTTCACATTCGAGGGGTCATACCCGATCTTGAGGACCAATTCTTCCAACGTCTTAATTCTATTATCTTTTGCAAAGGATGATATCTTTTCTAATTTTAGCTGTGTTTGAACATTGCTCAAAGATACCTGTAATTTAGCAGTCGTAGTAGAAGCATTTGCCAATGTGGAGAAAACCATTTCTCCAGTTTGCCTGTGCAGATCCATCTGATCAGCGGGATGCACATCTCTAGTATGAAACTCGAATGTTTCTCTTTTGTAATCAGTAATGGCTTTCGGGTCCGGCACCTGTGCCTGCAGAAAATCCATGTGCATTCTACCCTTCTCTATATCGAATGTAGACAACAGTCTGTGTTGTGTCATTGATGTTTGTTTCCAAAACTGAGCATAAGTACTGTTGGTCAGCGTCTGATTTTTCTTTTTCATCAGGTCATACTTCTCAAAAACACTCAACTTTGGTCCTACTTTACTTGGCTGGTCAACTAGTGGAGTATTAGTAGGCTTCTTTGACAAAACTGTAGACATTATCTGTTTGATGCTTGTGCTAAAAAGTGACCGATCATCTTTCATAGTTGTAGTGGATTGGATTTCCTTTTCACCAGCCATGTCAGATGTATGACTGGATTTTGGCCTTTTGGTGTGTAATTGGAAATCTTCAACCGAGACTTCGGTGACGGAAGGTGAAGTATCCTTCCTGGATCTTTTCTCTTTGGGAACCTGTGGTGTAGTTGTCTATGAGATGGTGACTGAAGGGTCCTACTATTCTATCTCTACCAGAGTGTTCGGCTCCCATTTTGTTTGATTTTCAAACTTCTCTATCTCAGGCTTGGGTGTATGAACATATGGAACATTTTTATTTTTAATCCTCATCTTGGAAATTATCCCACACGGATCATAGTGCCATATAAAACTAACATGAAACTTCATTTCTTTCAACAGTCTATCTTCTTTCTCCCCAGTGCCTCGGCTATTGCAGATGAAAGACCCTATTCGCCCTTTAATTCTAAGTTGTTGTTTCTTTTTTAGAGACACAAAATGTATGTCATCGGAGTTAATCATTTACCTTATGTACTCTAGGGCAAATATCCTTACGGGCAGATACTTGGGGAGTTTGTATGGAGCTAACTCTCATCCATATACTCTGATCTCAGTGTGGTTTTGGTAAAGATACCAATCTCCAGTTTTTGCAAGGTATGAGAGGTGTAAGATCCTCTGAATCTCCTCATTTATTCTTGGTTCAGGTCTGCCACTGAGCATGCTTACCACTGGGTGGTAAAACTGCTCAATAAACTGTTTGAAACTAAACTCTGTGAAATTTTTTATGAGTAGCGGAGTCCAAGTTGTTACCGCCTGCGGACTCTTGTCTTTGTCCATTTTCTGCATTGAAAAGGAAAATCTGTCTACTTGAAAGAAAGTGAACATGTAGGCCAGTATTGAGGAATATTGGAACATGCCCTCTATGGTGAAATTTGAAAACTGCTCATGAATATTGTCCACTAGGAAAGTGTTGTAGTCAAACTGAGTGGTAGGTTTTTCTTCTGTGGAGAAAATGGACAGAAAACCCAACATGGGTTCATCCACCTATTGGTCTAAAAAATAACCGAGCAGAGCACAGAGTGATGAAATTACTTGGTTTCCCTTTTCTGAGAACAGGGAGGAAGGATACAGGGGATTTGTCTTGGGCAGCTGAGCAGCCAGTGGGAGGAAAAGCTTGAAAATCTGGGCTCTCTGAGAGAAAGATAGTTTCTGGTACAACTCTGTTATGACTTCAAGACTAAAAGGGGAGGCAGATCCAGTTCTGGGTATCTGCATCATCTGATCAATGGCCTCTAGTGTGATGAAGAACAGAGTTTCTCCTAATGAAGATACTATGGCTCTCTGGTCGGGGAGGTAATGAGCCTGGCATTTGAGGGCAAATTTAGGGAAATGGTGAACCTAGGGGAAAAGATACAGAGGAAGGTTTGACTCCCAGAGCCCAATTTCATCACTCTAATCTAAGAAAATATCTTTGAGCCATGACTGCAAATCCGCGAAGTCAAATTTTCACCTGGTGTCTGCCATTAAATGATCTTTATTGGCCAAATGGATCCTTTCAAGATCAACAGGAGGCGGGAGGAAAGGATTTTCCTCGACTTCTGCTTTCTTGGATTTTGGCACCATCGCTGTGAAAATACCTGCAATTCAAACAAAATGTTAGTGGGGATGACTGTGGTTTTGGACAACTGATTGGAATGGAGATAAGACAGGGATAAAATCTCTGGTGCGAAGACAAAGTAATCGATGGGATATTGAAAGGAAAAGAGTAGTTTTGAGCAAACGGATATCCGTTGGGCGTGCTCTTCTGATGGTGAACTTCAAATTCCTGAGTCAAGGCTTCAATAGTCTTGTTAATAAAATGTGTGCCTTGATCACTCATAAGGATTTTTGGGCATCCAAACCTAGTTATGATATCATCAAATATGAAGCACGCAGATGTAGTTGCACTACAGTCCTTAACTTCTCTTGCTTTTTCCCATCTAGTTAAATACTTTGTCACAGTGATTATGTATCTAGTTCATGTGCCCTTTCCTGGTGGGTTTATAGGTCCCATGAAGTCAATGGCCCATTTCTCAAATGCTTGTAGGGTCATCTGCGGTGCTAAAGGAATTGCATATCTTCTGGATGGTTTCCCAACTCTTTGGCATACATCATAGGCCTTATAGTATTCCTTAGTGTCTTTGTGTAGAGTAGGCCACCAAAGGCCAGCCCTAAGAATCTTTTGTGTTGTTTTTTTCCCTGCGTAGTATCATTCTGCGATGCCTTCATGTGCTTCTGCAAGGATCAATGGTATCTCTACTTCTATAACACACCTCCTAAATATATCATCAGGTCCCATCTTATATAGTTGCCCAGCTATGAGTGAAAAGTCTACAGCGCGCACTACCAACTATTTCTTCTGAGTGATTGTATATTCACTAGGTGTCATTCCTGTTGAAAGGAACTGGACTATCTCCGTGAAGTGATCATCAACCTTCTTGATGGCTAGCAACTATGCATCTGGAAGTGTATCCTCCAAACTAGTAGGATCTTCTCCATGTTCCAACCTCGACAAGTGGTCAGGACCTTTGTTCATTCTTCCTGGCTTAACCATGATCTCGAAATCATATTCCTAAAATAGCAGAAGCCATTTGCATATTATTCCCCCCAACACTGCCTTTTTGAATAAGTATTTAAGTGCAGAATGATCAGTGAACATCTTAAAATTTCCTCCCAAAAAGTAGTGGTGGAACTTCTGCAGCGCATACACCATGGCTAATCCTTCTCGCGCAGTGGTGGGGTAATTAATCTCAATTGTTGATAGCTTCCTGTTAGAAAAGGCTAATGGGTGGTAAATGTCTCCAACTCCCGGTTGTGCTAACACTACTCCCAATGCGATAGAAGATGCATCAACATGCACATGAAATTATTTACTCCAATCTGGGAAAACCAGAACGAGCACACTAACCATTTTTTGTTTTAGTGTGTCCAAGCTTTGTTGGCATTCTTCTGTCCAATGAAACTAACAGTCTTTCTTTAAAATCTTCTCCATGGGTGTTTTTATCTGTGCATAGCCCTTAATGAACTTCCTGTAGTATCCATTATGTCTCAGCGCAGTGCGTAGTTGTTTGACTAAAGTAGGAGGGGGTAGATCGATTATAATGGCAATCTTGGATGGATCTACCAGCAATCCCTTCTTACACACAATATGGACCAGCAACACTCCAAAGGGTGAAAAGAAGATGCACTTCTTTAAGTTCAAGGAAATCTGACATTGCCTGCACTTATCCAACATTAGTCTTAAACATTCAATATAATTTTGCAAAATGTTGAAAACAATCCAGTCATCAAAATATGCTTCTAGGAATTTATGTATAAACTCCTTAAATGCTTCGACCACCACCTTGGAAAATATGGTTGGTTCATTCTTCAATCCAAATGGCATCACAGTATACTAGTAGGATCCCCATTCTGTTGCAAATGTGGTCTTATGGTGATCTTCCTTGGCAATCTGGATCTGATGGTATCCTGAAAATCCATCTGTAAAATAATATACCTCCTGTCCTCCTACATTGTCTAATACTTCGTCAGTGAATGGCGTAGAAAATGGGTCATGCAAACAAGCATCATTCAGCTTCCTAAGATCTACACAGATCCTGATTTCTCATGTATTCTTATCTTGTACCACCATAGGGATAATCCACTCTGACTCTTCAACAGGTTCTATGATTCTTGCTTCCAGCATTCTGTCAAGTTCAATCTTCACTTTCTCCTTATATTTGGGGTTCAATCTGTAGGGTCTCTGTTTGACTGGCCTTGCATCTGGCTTCAAAGGGATCCTCATCTCTCCCATGGGCCCTTTAATGCCCTTCATATCAGTGAACTTGGTTGGAAACAAGTTCTGACACTCATGTAGTAATTATGTGATCTTGCCAATGGTGGCAGCATCCCAATAATCTCCAACATTAGCAAGTTTTGGTGTCTTTTCTGTTCCAATGTTGATTTTTTTTATTTTAATTGGCTTTCCAACAAAAGGTAGTTTGACTCCTAGTCCTTCTACATCTCTTTGGCCTTTTGTTTATGCGATGTTCACATTCCTAGGATCATTGTCTTCGGCTGCATTGATATTGTAACATCCTTGCAACTTATGAAGAGGTGAAGTCCATTCATCCTCTTCTTGCTCCAAAGGGAGGCTAGGTGCCTCCTCGAACACTTTCTGTCTTACAACCTGTAATGCTTGATCTACTATAGGATATTGGATTTCAAACAAAAAGTTAGTTACAAAGTTCTAGGTCATACCTTCCCAATCTGCAGTGATGAGGCGCAAGTCTACTTGAAGACACCATTTGATGGGAGTTGTGTCCAGTGTGTTAATGAATTTGTGTACCCATTGTTCTTGAGGAATGCTACTCTAGGATTCCTTGCAACTTCGCACATGGTCCTTCGAACAGCTTCGACCTGTGTACCTAACTTCACAACCTTCTACTTGCTCTGAAAATCGTGTTGTCATCAAAGTGTGACATTGTACACAGTCTGTAATAGTGTTTTTGTGTGTCCCCCACCATCTCGCTAGAGTTGATTTCAGGGCCTCATCCATTTCCAACAATCTTTGTTGTGTTGGTACAATTTCTTCAAAGTTCAATAAGAATGCCTCTAAGTGATTTAGACCATCAAAGGTGGGCAAGTTACTTACTGTTGTGTCGATCCAGCGAACTTATCTAGTTAATATATCACATCTCTTTGTAGATACTTCGTACATTTTGTTATGATAGCTCTCCAGTGCTTCTTATGAATCTGATGAGCATGTGTTGTCACTTCGCTAGCTCAAATTCCCATCTGCTATAGGATTATTGTAGTCATGTTGTTGGGTTGTTAATTTGTATATGTTTTCTAGTTCATATGTGCGGTCTTCTTCTTTCATGGGTTCTTTGTATCTCTAACCTTCATCAGGATCCAAAGGTGAAATGACCCTATGGCCATATCCTTCAAACATCATTCTTCTTTTCTTTAAATCAACCACAGTGGAATTATTGAAAGCCCAATCAATTCCTAACAGCGCAGGGTAAGGACAACTATCATCAACTATCTCAATCACCTCGAAGTTTGCAAACATCCTTACTCCATCGATGTCCACAGGGACACGCTCCAATCTTCCAAAGGAGCTTACAGATTGTTGATTAACCATCCTAAGCCTGATAGGGGAATAGATCAACTTAGGTTTTCCCATCAGTTCCTAGGTTTGCTTTGTCATGACATTAACCTTCGACCCTAAGTCAAGGACTACATAGTCTATATCGTACTCTCCAATCTGAGCATTAAGGTGTAGTTATTTATTTTTCCTTCTCTTCTTGGATAGTTGATGTACTTATTTATTCGATAAAGGATCTACCCTTCCTATCTCATACTTTCTGACTAAATTTTGTAGTTCTTGTATGGATTTTTCATCTTTCATCAACTCAATAAACGTATACAAGAAACTAACAAGTTTACTCACCTATTTTCCATCTCCGGGCGAAGCAGAATGATAAAATGTCACAGGCATTCCACATTCTCTTACTTCTGGTCAAACCTTTGATGAAGAAGCATAATCTCTTCCGATTTCCTTTCTTACTTCCTCAAATATCTGCGTCTCTTTCCTTGGATCAAACTCGTGTGTCTTCTCTGCAGCTTTCATGACTCGTGATTCTTTTGTATTCTTTCCTTGGATCACTCTGTCTTATCTTCCTTGGATCAAACTCTTGTGTCTTCTCTGTAGCTTTCATGACTCGTGATTCTTTTATATTCTTTCCTTGGATCACTCTGTCTTCTCTTGTAATAGTGCCTCCTCTGGTGATAACAGCGACTCTAGGATCTGCTCCGTGAGGTTCTGCTTTGATTAGTTGTATTTTTTAGTTTCCTCCTCATTTCTCCTGAAGCTTAGCTAGCAATGTTGGACATTCCTCGATAACATGCTCGAATGAGTTGCAATAGCTACAAGTGGTACAAGCGTTCTGATAGTCCCTTGCCAAGTGTCTTAGTTGTGCTCAGTTATAACAGATGATTTGTCCTCGACCTCAACCCATACCGCCTCCTCTTCCTCTTCCTTGGAATCCACCACGAGGGTTGAAGTTTCCTCTCCCAGGGGAATTATACTATGCAGTGTTTCCTTCTTGTTGTACTTCACCTTGAATCGTGTATATATCCCTCGACCTTTCATGCATGATATCGTAAGCCCTACAATCCTTGTCATCATGTCCTATCGAATTACGGAACGTGCAATACATGTTTGTGGGTGTTTGGAAATATTTTTGCAGATAGTAGCATTCACCTGGGCGATGTCGATTTCTACATACCTCACACCAGGGTAGGGTAACTTGCTTCAAAGGGCTCGGAGCTCCAGAGGCCAAGTATTCATGAAATAGGGGACAATGCTCCTTTTCATGGCCTTATGATTTGCATCTAATACACTAGATGTCTTCTCTTTTATATTTTCCCTTTTCTTTCTTCATATCTTCGACCTGCAGTGATAAGCTAGTTAGTTGACTCAAGATTTAACTCATACCTGAGATGGATTCTCCCATCGGGGCTCATTCTAATTTCATGGCGATCTCCAGTGCCTCAGCCTGCTAAGTAATCTTTTTTTGCATCAGAGGAACTCTGATGTGTGGCAAGAGGGCAGCAATGAAGCATTCCTTGTTCTGCTTATCTGGGATCTAAAAACTCAAATGGCTTGTTAAGGTCTTAAATCTTTGATCAAACTCCCACATAGGTTCAATTGTTCTCTGCTTGATTTATTTTAGTTCTGTAATGCACTACGACTCTGACTTAGTTTTCTTGAATTCGGAAGTTAGCGCAGTCTTAATTGCATTCAGCGGTTTAGGTGTATCTCCTTGAATGAATTTCATGCACCAACTCAGTGATATTCTTAATACTCCACACAAATTCACATAGAAACCAGTGTTGATCAAGATCTTCAAATCCATCCCCTCTAAAGGTGGGTAACCTCATCTCATCTGTCATAGATCTTCCTAGGTTTCTTGACTGAGTATGTGGTGGGTTTTTAGTGACAATGCTATGAGTGTTCTGATGACTTAGGTTACTCTGGTTACTTAACGTTGTTGAATAAACAGGAGGAATAGTAGTACTTACTTCAACAGTTGGCGTAGTCCTTGAATTTTCTGGCTCTTCTCGGTGAGGTTCCTCTGTGTAATATACCAGATATAAAATGTATGCAGAACATAAATAAAATGCTAGTAATGGCAGAATAACAACAATATAACCATAGCATTCACCACAATAACACTAAAATGATATAAGAATAACAACATAAATATCACTTTGAATCTGAAAGCAATGTTCACATGCCTCTTCGAGGGGGAAACCTCCAGTTGAGTAGATCTCTATTACAATAATATCCAAGCTAGGGTTCTCATACCCTCAACTCCTATTTATACTAAAAATGAGCATCTAGAGGAAGATCCTTCTAGAAGCAGAAGCTTATATTAGGTCTTCTTACATCCGCCTTATTCTATTTTATTTAAAGGCCTTATTAATATTGACCTTTATTACATCCGAATATATTGTTCTACCTATGTGCGGGTTAGGACCCTAACATGTCTGCCCCCTTAAAAATAGCCTTGTCCTCAAGGCTTGAGATGAGGAAATTGCTGCAAAATGGTAGTTGGTTCCCAAGTGGCGTCTACTGGAGTTGTATCTTTCCACTGGACTAGCACTTTTGTGAGGGTTCTCTGACATAGGTGAAGCTCACGTTGGTCCAAAACTACTTCTGGTTGTAGCCAAATGGATCCTTCTTCAGCTAACTCTATAAGGTTGGTTTGAATTTGGCACTTAGCTCCAATCACCTTCTTTAAGCATGAAACATGAAAAACAAGATGTAGCTTCGAATGGCTGGGCAAGGCTAACTGATAGGCAACTTGTCCCACACGCTTGAGCATGGTATAAGGACCATAAAATTTGGGTGCTAGCTTTTGAAAATGCTCGGCCTTGAGGGAAGTTTGCTTGTAAGGTTGCAATTGAAGAAACACCTGATCCCCTTCTGCAAATTGACGTTCTGAGCGACCTTGATCTGCTTGTTGCTTCATGCGATTATGTGCCATGACAAAATTCTCTTTGAGGGTATGGAGAATAGCCTCTCGAGCTGTAAGTGTTAGGTCAACTACCTGGACCTTCGAGGCACCTAGTAAGTATGAGAGAACTGGAGGTGGCTTCTTTCCATATACCACTTCAAAAGGAGTCATGCGTGTAATTGTATGGTATGAAGTGTTGTACCACCATTCATCTAGGGGTAACCATTGAGCCCACTGATTTTGCTTTTCTGAGGAAAAACACCTCAATTATGTTTCCAAACACTTGTTGACAACTTTCGTTTGACCATCAGTCTGGGGATGATAAGATGTGCTGAGATGCAATTATGTGCCTTGTATCTTGAACAATTCTTGCCAAAAATTGCTTGTGAAATTTGGGTCGTGATCAGAAACAATAGAGTGCGACATACCATGAAGCTTGAAGACCTAATCCATGAAGATTTGAGCCACTGTGGATGTTGTAAACGGGTGTTGAAGGGCGCAGAAATGAGCATACTTGGAAAGGCGATCAACAACCACCATGATGACGGATTTATTTCCCGATTTGGATAAGCTGGTAATAAAATCCATAGAGATATCCTTCCAAATAGCAGGTGGAATCGGGAGAGGTTGTAGTGTGCCCAGTGATTTGACTATTTCTCCCTTGTTGCATTGACACACGTCACATTCAACTACAAAATTACGAATGTCCGGTTTCATACCATCCCATAAAAAGGAACGTTTGACCCTGTCATAGGTTTTGGTGAACCCAGAGTGCCCTGTTGTGGGTGTAGCATGAAGCTCAGAAAGTACCATGGATTTAAGCTTTGATTGTTTACTTAAATACAAATGACCTTTGTATCGAAGTTCCTCATGGAGCCAAGAGTACCCTGGGGACGTTGGAGCATTGGACTGCAATTGTTGGATCAACTACGAACTTTTGGGATCTTGTAGTCATTCATGGTGAACGGCTTGGAGCCAATCTGGTACAATGAATGAAAGAGAAAAAAGGGATCCTTCATCTTCATATTTTCGGGAAAGTGAATCTGCAACCACATTGTCTTTTCCTTTCTTATAAATGATCTCATAATCATATCCAAAGAGTTTAGTCACCCATTTTTGTTGTTCTGGGGAGGAAATGCGTTGTTCCAGAAAACACTTGAGGCTTTGATGGTCTGTCTTAATTTGGAACCATTGCCCCAATAGATAAGGACTCCACAGATCCACGGCATGCAGAATAGCCAACATTTCCTTTTCATAGATGGATTTGCCCAAATTTCTTTCAGATAGTTTCTTGCTGGTAAAGGCCAAAGGTCGACCCTCCTGCATAAGGACAGCACCAATTCCTTTCCCTGAGGCATCACATTCCAACACAAAGGTCTTTGTGAAATCGGGAAGGGCGGGGATTGGAGTGGTGCACATGGCCATCTTCAAGGTTTGAAAAGCTTAAGTTGTGGTTGGAGTCCAAGTGAAAGAGTTCTTTTTTAGGAGAGCAATGAGAGGTGTTGCAATCTTCCCATAATTCTTAACAAACTTGCGATAATACCCTGTTAATCCTAGAAATCCATGCAAGCTCTTAAGAGTCTTTGGGTGAGGCCAGTCTTGCATAGCTTCAATATTTTTAGGATCCACCCTGACGCCATCTTTGCCAACCAAATGACCCAAGTATTCTACTTCTGAGGCGCCAAAAGCACATTTAGACTGTTTCAAGAAAAGTTGGTGCTGAGAGAGTAGATGGAGAACTCGATCCACATGAGAAATATGGTCTGTCCAGGTTTTGATATAGATGAGGATATCATCAAAGAAAACTAAGACAAAATGGTGGAGAAAAGGATGGAAGACATGATTCATGAGGCTTTGGAAGGTGGAGGGGGCATTACACAAGCCAAAGGGCATGACCAAAAACTCATATTGGCCCTCATGAGTTCTAAAGGTAGTCTTGGGAATATCTACCTCTTTCATATGTATCTTATGGTAGCCCGAACGAAGATCCAGTTTAGTGAAGAATTGGGCGCCACTCAATTCATCCAGGAGGTCATCAATGACAGGAATGGGGAATTTATCTTTGATGGTCGGTTTTTTGAGGGCACGGAAGTCAGGACACATTCGCCAAGAACCTTCTTTCTTCAGGACCATGACCAGAGGAGACGAATAGGGGCTCATACTAGGGCGGATAACGCCTGCATTAAGGAGTTCTTGGACTATTTTCTCAATTTCATTTTTTTGGGAAAATGGGTGACAATACGGACGGATATTGGGAGGAAGGCTTCCTGGTACAAGGGGAATGGAATGATCATGAACACCATGGGAAGGAGGGAGGCCTTGGGGAGTGGAAAAAACCAATTGATGTTTAGAAAGGATGGCTTGGAGGTCTTGCGGTACCGAGGGTGTCTTTGTTGCTTGTATGGCATGGAGTTGGGTGATAACACCAGAATGACCCTTTTTTAGCAACTTTTCCATGCGATGGGAACTAATGATCTCAAGTGAACCAGCGGTGATGCCTTGGAACTTATATTGGTGGCCCTCCTAGTTGAATTTCATGGTTAAGTCTTTAAAATCCATGAGAATGGGACCCAAAGTCCTTAGCTAGTCTACACCCAGCATAATGTCACAACCTCCCATGTCGATAGCAAACATATGGGATTTCAGGTGGTAGTCACCAATTGGAGATGCACATTTTCACAACGCCCTCCACATTTCATGGAACCACCATTGGAAATCATGATTTGGAAATTATTGACGGCATGGATGTAGCAATGAGTTTCTTGGGCAATGCGGCGATGAATAAAATTATGGGTGCTTCCACTATCAACCAGAATGATGACCTTCTGATGCTTGATGTAACCGATTAGCTTGAGGGTTTTGGGAGTGGAGAAGCTAGTGAGAGCATTGAGGGAAATGACTGGTTCTACTTCGGGAGGGTCTGAGGGAGGGGTTATGTCAATGGATTCAGGTGATTCAGACATAGAGGGGGTTTTTTCATCTTCTTCCGAAATCTCCTCGGAGATGTCCATAAAATGATTTTATTCTTTACACTTGTGGCCCAGTAAATATTTTTCATCACAGTTATAACAAAGGCCTTTGAGTTGGCGTTCAGCCATTTCAGCCCAGGTCAATTTTTGGATCTTTAGTGGAGTAGAGGGAGTAGTGGGATTTACTGGTTTAGGGTGAGGAATGAAGGAGGGTTTGTGGTTTTGAGAAGATACAACATGTTGTAATTATTTATCTCTTTTGGTAGCCTCCACCCAACTCTCAGGCCGAGCCATGAGGACATGGGCCCGAATTTATCCTTAAGGTCGATGATAAAACACACTTGGAAAAGGCATCAAACATGCCCTCTGTTCTAAAAGCCAGGTGCTCAAAGGTAGCTATAAAGTATTCCACTATTCCTAATTGTTTCATCTTTGTCAAACAGACCAAATGGTTGGTGTCAGTGTCAAAGTGTTCTTAAATCTCTGCCACAAATTGTGTCCAAGCAATATACCCTTGACGAGAATTTTTTCTCCATTGCCACCATTGCCAACGTTCTTGATCTAGATGGAGAACACCATACCATAGTTTGGCCAAGTCATATGTAATGTTGTATAAAGAGAAGTAATGTTCCATTTGGGTTACCCAACCAGTGGGGTCCGAGCCATCAAATTTGGTCACATCCACCCGTGGAAGGCGTAGTTCACGTTGAAACTGATGGTTCTGCAAGGTATGGGAATGAGAGGAATGGTCACCTTCAGTATGTGGGGGTGAGGAAGAGGAAGGGTTATCTGTAGGCATATGCAGTTTGGTGCAGAGTGCCGAAAACACTAATTCAAGCTGGGTGGTGAGGTCTTGTTTGATTTCTCTCATTGAGGACTGCATGGTTGTATTGATGGCGACAACATTGGCATTGAGTTGTTTCACTTCTTGTTGGGTCTCAATGAGACCAGATTGCAAGGTGTTGAAGCGAGCTTCCAAGTCTTGGCTATGAGTATGGGCCATGAGGATGGGGGAACTAAAAAGGGGTGGGCGGGGTAAAAGAAAACAATTGTCGAAAAAATGATACGGATGAATGTGATAAGGGTGAAGAGATGAATTCAATGGAATAGGTCTAAAATAATGGTGAAAAAATGTCCTTGCTTTTTTTTTTTTTTTTTT
>ML779605.1:210562-251861 GCA_009831015.1 Picea engelmannii | reverse complement strand
TTGCTATACGATTCCACTATGTCAACAGCAAACTCAGTGATATACCCTCCAATGGTACTATCAAACCAGTGATATATTACTCTTGACACGGTGTTGTCAACTCTCTTGACCTTCTTTATCAGCACTGACGTCCAAACCACGGTTTCTTTGAGTCTGACTTCGAACTCGGTATCTGCTAACCTAGATAGCCACTCATATAGCTCCCAGTGGATTCCCCCAAAGAAAATCTCATGTATATTAGTAAATATATATCTTCCCAACCAATCCTCTGTACTAAGATTAGGTTTCTTGTTCTGGTCTTCAGCGAAGTCCTTTTCTTGATCTTCTATCCACTTCTGAATCTCTATATTCAATGGAAACCACCTTGACATTCCCTCAAGAAGATTTTGGTCCTGACAACAGAACCATTTGTTGGCACAGGGGAAGACCCAGGGTTCAGCTCTAACAGTGCACCAACAAGCCCTAACTACAAGCCCTTTCGACAACACCTGCAAAGTAGATGCAGTCTCACCCGAAGTAGCTATAGGGGGTTGCAGGACACATGTGTCTACAACCAGAGGAAATGCAAAGTGGATTCACAACAACAACACACAATCACCTAGTTATTCTTTATCTTCCTTAAACCTATTGCGCAAGTTATATTTTGGATCTAATACAATATCACAATAGCAGCATATCAAATGACAGAGAATGCAGCATCAAACACACATAACACAAGATATACGTGGTTCACCCTCTCCCTAGGGCTACGTCCACATAATTGTGCTTTATGATATATTAAGATGGAAGTATACAGTTCTTATCTGTGCTCTTAGCTAGTAGATCTTCTCTTATTCTCTCTCTTTCTCTCCCTTCCCTATGCACCCAGCTGCAAGTTTGATCTTCACACCCAGTTGAACATCCTACAATACCAAAAGGCTCTCGCACTCTGCACTTCTCTCTCACACAGTAGTACTCACTCAATCACACAATAACAATGAACTCTCAACCTACTTAGCACCAACCCAACCTAGGTCCTTTATACCTTTATTTATACATTAAAATAGCTCTCGGACACCCTTAGGTTGAAACCTAAGTGTCAAAACCCTAGATACCAAAACCCTAGGTGTCTAAAACCCTAGGTCAACTTGACCCGTGTTTTCAGGGCTTTTCCAGCCTGTCTTTCCTTCCTTCACGCGTGGTGCTCTAAAGCATATGTTCACATCTTCTTTCCCTTACTGAGTTGTCCATGATCCATCTTCCTTTCTGATTTTCCATCCTCGATATCCTAGTCCAATGGCTTGCTTTCTCTTACTTCGCTCCGTATTTTCTGCTCTTTTGCTCACTTTGACCCAGTATCAGTCACTGTGTCTTCCGCACAGTTTGCATTTTTCCTTTTCTCCCTTAATCTTCGCTTGCTTCCATAACCAAGGGCCAACATCACCTCACAGAGGTTGACAACAAAATAATTGACGCCAATTCCTTTGGCTTTGAGCCATTGAAAATGTGAAGGGACAGTGGAATTTCTCAAAGGGAGGAATACCAAAATTCCATGAGCCATTGGATCTAGTAGATCAGCAGAAAGGATAAGGCTGATAACCTTTTATCATTCACAAACCCAGGGGGAATAGTATCTGTTGGATCCGGATCAACGGGGGTCGTTGATCTCTTGATTTCGGATCTCGGCATTTCGAGAGTTGGAGTAGTTGGTTGGTGTTACAAAAATACTCTCAATATCACAAAATGTGAAGTTTTGATGCGATCGTGCTCCTCAATCGAGGAGAAGGAACAGGACCGTCAGATCTAGTTCTGGGGAGAGGTCCCACATTGGGTTTCAGGGTTTCGTGGATGTGGAGTGTTGGGGTTGTATCACGCCAATACACCTGAAATCGCGATTCATGAAATACCTTTTCGAATAAAGGTTGTGGTCACATTGGTTGGTCATGTGGGTAAGAGTTCGCGCCTAGTGCTTGTTTGCATAGGTGTAGCTCCTAAAAAGGACCTGTGGTTACAAGTGTGAATATTCGAGTTGGGAATCGAAGAGCCATTTCGGCTCAAGGGGATATTAAGAATGATCCTTAGACCGAGAGGTCAAGCAAAACCTGTTGAGGTAGGGGTGTTGCGTCAAACTCAAAAATGCAAGTGTTATGTTTCAACGGGCCATGACCTATGTTTTTCATGATCTTTATTGCATTATCCTTTCTTATTTGTATGACCTCATTGTTCGATCCAAAAAATGAACCCATCATTTAAATGACTTACGCATCATTTCCCAATGATGTCGCCAATATAATATATTCTTGAACCCCCTCAAGTGTGTCTTTTGCGTCACTATCGGTCGCCTCCTTGGGTTCATTGTCTCCCAACATGGAATCACTGTGGACCCCCTCAAGGTCCAAGCTATCACAGAAATTCCACCACTTAGGACTTTACGCCAACTGCAGAGCTTACAAGGAAAAGCCAAGTTTTTACCTTGCTTTGTCCCAGACTATGCCACTCACGCACATGGTTTTCTCCACTTAATGCATCATGATATCCCATTTCGATGGGACAAACATGCTCAAACAAATTTTTATGATTTAAAATCCACCCTATCCAATGCCCCTATGATAATTCCCCCAGACTATGATCGTGATTACATCCTCTAATTATCAACCTCTGTTGTTTCAATCGCATGAGTTCTCATTCAATTAGGGGATGATGGGCGTGAACATGTGATTTACTACATTAGTAAAAACCTTTCAGGACCACCCTTGAAGTATAATCATGATGAGAAACTTAGTTTAGCAGTTGTCCTCGTAGTACAAAAACTGAGGCATTATATTCTGCTTCGAACTACCAAGGTCGTAGTAGATTCCAACCCCATGTAGTACTTGCTTAGTCAACGACAGATCCACGAAAAATTTTCCTAATGGATCGTTATCCTCCAGAAATACAATCTAGAGTTATCTACTCCCAAAAGAAAGAAATATTTGGTCCTAGCCGAACTCATTACGACTTCTCCCTCGGATACCAAAGCTTCCTCCATCAACAAGGATTTGCCCGACGAACACCTCTTCTTCATTCCCTCCGATGACCCCTAGTATGACGACCTCCTCATATACCTTTGTACATAGAAGTTCGGGTCTCACCTCTCTCGCGATGATCGTCGATGCATTCCCCATCAGGATCCTCGATACCTCCTCATCGGAGACATTCTTTATCGATGAGGGGTCGATACCATCCTTCGGCAATGTCTTACCATTGATGAAGTTGACTGAGTCTTGAATTATTTCCACTGTTGCGCTTGTGGTGGTCACCTCTCGGGTATGTCCACTACCCAAAAAATCATCTAAGCATGATACTTATGGCCCACTTTGTTTCATGACTGCATCCACATTGTCAAGTGATGCAATAAATTCCAGCTTTATGCAAACAAAGCACGAGCTCCACCATATATTCTACACCTAGTCATCACAGATGGACCCTTTTGTAAATGGGGCATATATTTCATGACTTTCCATTCTCCATCCATTAATGGACACACATACATTGTTGTGGCAGTGGATTATTTTACCAAATGGGTCGAATCCATGCCCACATTTAACAACACTGATGACACAACAGCGCATTTTTTCTTCAACCATGTCATTACCTGGTTCGGAATCCCCCAACAGTTAGTTTTCGATCATGGTAAACATTTTGAGAACGATATATTTGTTGAACTCTCCTCAAAACTAGGCTTCACCCATGAGTTTACATCCCCATACTACCCTCATTCCAATGCACAGGTTGAGGTTTTCAATAAAGTCCTCAAAACCATGCTACAACACATTGTCAACAAGCATAAGACCAACTGGAATCATATGTTGTTTTCCACTTTATAGGCCTATCACACGGTATTCAAAACTGCCACCAATTTTACGTTGTTCTACCTCGTCCATGGGATCCAAGCCACCCTCCCTATCGAGTGTGAAATCCCCACATTACGCATTTCCATAGAGCTCTTACTTGACACTGATCTAATAGAACAGTGCTTGTTGACCTTAGAATCACTTGATGAAGACCGTTGATCTTCATTACAACACAGTGAAGCAGCTAAAAAATGGTCCAAAGTCACCTTCGACCACCATGTCAACCTTCGCTCATTCAACGAAGTTGATCTTGTGTTAGCCTATGATATCACCCATGACACTCTCGACCATGGAAAATTTGAGTCATTATGGAACGACCCCTTCATCATCCAACATTTACTCACTAAAGGCACCTACATCTTGGCCTCTCCAGAAGGATTCCCTCTCAAGGAACCCATCAACGAGTTATACTGGAACAAATTGCACACCTAAGCATAGCACCCTACCTTAGGTTTCTCTTTGTACACATTTGTAGAGTTTTTAGTATTCTTTGCTTCCACCACTCCTCATGTCTGATCTATCACCCATGTTATTGACAGATGCATCATTCATCATCCTACCACATTGGTTACACTGACGGTGCCATCTGCTAGACCATGAATCTCGCTTTGGTCGCTTGGGCCCTCTATACCCCCTCACATATACTACTCCATTCAAGTGGTGTATGCTTAGGCCCAACCACCAACAACCAATCCAAATATGATGTTTCCATTGGTCTCCTCACCGAGGCCAGTCACCGCCACATTTGCCACCTTAGCACTCTATTAGATTCCCATCTTATCGTCCTCCAGCTCAGCAACGTGTATCATGTTCATGATCCTTGCCTCTTCTGCAAATACCTGCAAGTTAGACTCCTATCTCACAACTTTGATTCCATCACATTTACACATATTACAGGAAACCACAATCAAGTAGCAGATCACATTTATGACCCTCCGTATAGCCCATACCTCACATCTATCAAATTCACACAATGCAAGATGATAGGGTCACTAATTTGTCTCTTGCAACTCCCAGATTGGTAGCCTCATTCTCCCGTAATCTTGAAATCACCTCGTAGGCTACAACTCTCTCACCATATCAACAATAGTGTCAGGTACAAATGAGGGGGCATTGTGGGCCCACCATCCATATATATGACCTTTTTCCCAATTTCCACCTTCTATTACAAGAGCCCAGAGCCTCTGTTTTTAGATCCATTCTTAGCTACGAGATCTTGATCTAGCCATATGCACATTCACATTCCCTGGGTTATCATCTGCACTTCTCCCCGGAGGAACATTTGTCTCACGCCACATTCAGGTACACATTCTCACTTTTAGTTTTATCAAATAGTTTTTATCTGTTCTTTATCATCATATATTGTTCACGTCGGGTATTTGGTTTTTTATGTGTGCAGGTACTTGTTCAGCAAGCTTACATCCCCTTCAAGCATATGTACGACACTGGCATGTAGTTACTCCCTCTGTAAACAATTTCATATCCCAGTCACACCCTCTGACATTTACCTTTAGGGTCACTACATTTGGCTCTGCAGTATATTTACCTCTGCAACATTTTGGTACTGCCAACCGATAGCACTCTCCCCCACATGAGTTGTCCCATTCATAGTTCCCCTTGGCAACTTGACACTCATGTTGATTTCACCCCCTAGGATTGGGAGTCCAGATAGTATTTTTCACTTCCTAGAATGAACCCCATACTTCTTCTCATCATATTGCTAACCTTCCCAATGGACTCCTTAGTCATATCATCTTACACTTGGTTCTATTGACTGCACCCCTGCAGTTTCATTATCCCTCCATATCATCCACCATCAGTTTTCCCATATTCAGATCATCCTCCATCCACTTACCTAATATAGAAACCCACCCATGGGGCCCCCACCCTCCACCAGTTCTCTTTCACAAACTTGTGCTTTAAACAAGCTAAGCAATCTTTCATTGGGGCACCCATTTCTATATTTGTATACTCAACCCAACTTATTCTTTATTTATTTGGTAATTGTATAAATCCCTTGTTTCCATCATATACATATATTTTTAATCGTCATCCTTTATGGCCTTATTTTACCTGGAAAAGCAACCCATGTCACCCTAGGTTGGGGCATCCACCCTTTTTTGATATCAAAATCATTAACAAACCCTGAGTACCCCAAATCCATGTACCCATGATCTCTGAATTTTCCCACTTTGTTAGCCTCCGACACAATTTAAACCCATATATAGTCATCCCCCTAACTCTAAATCCATTTTTACGGTTGCTTCCAATCATCCCTCAACACCTCAACCAAGGGAAGTCTTGAGTCCCATAGTGTCTTGACTTCATCCATGTTACCCATCAGTACATGATCTCACCCATTACTCAGTGGATTTCAAGAAGCCCTTTTCTTCTTGACGTCATGTCTCCCTTCCTGTCAACATCAACACAGTTTCCAGAAGGGAGGCAGTATCTTGACTCTCGTTACCTTTTCAATGAGGATTCTCGGATGGAACAGAGAGAGTCATCATTTCTTTCTAATTCCGTTGACCCCCATAACATTCAAATTCAGCAAACTCTCATGTTAAGGTGGGTTTTACTATGTGACCATTGCAATTGTTTCATACCATCCGAAGACTTTTGAAGTTGATAGGCCATCAATGCCTACGAGTCATTGACACTTCTTACAGTCCTCCATTACTCGCTTTAGAGTCAGTTCACCAGTTAGAACGGTCATATGCCATTATCAACCACCCCCAAGGGAATTGTAGCTATCTACATCATCATACATCTTCAGTTATAGTCCCACATTCTGGTTTCATGACACGAGCATGGGGCATGTCCGCCTCGTTTGTATACAGATTTTATTTTTTCTTCCTAGAGAAAGGTTTAGTTCCCACAGTTTTCCCTCTCACTCTGGCGGATCACTCTTGCAGTTCCTCTCTTCACGCTTCCTTACAATGGGACTCTTAGCAAAATAAAAATTGATGTATTTCGGCTATACGTATGCTCCTAACCTCACACATCAGAGGGCATATGTTATCACTAAAAAATCATTCGCAGAATTGTACACAATGGTTGAAGAAAGACATCAATTCCAGCAGCAATTAGTACACCTTCAGCATCAAAATCCATCAAAAAGGCACAAAAATATACACTTGGTTCAAAAATTAAAATGCGCAAATTCACCAAAGGAAGCGTGCGCACTGTGCACAGAATGCATGGGCCAACATGGCCATATTCGCACACTATGCGCAAGATGCGCGACTGTCTATGAGAAAATTCATGCACTTCTCATGAATGGTGCATTTATGAATCTTTTCGGCCTCTCAATGACTTACAGTCCGACCCCCAACACGATTTGACACTCAGATTTGAGCGAAATCTAGCTTGGAGGTTGGTCAAGGGCTAGTAAGTGCCCTAAAAGGCCCCTTGTTCACACTATGAACCAGTTGTATCTTTCCATGAATGGACACTATAAATATGTGCCATGGGTGTGCTAGAAAAATAATAACTTCAAGGTATTGTTATGCTGCAAGAATTCTTCTTGGAGAATCCTCTTTTCTCTTTGAATCATTCAAGCACTATAGCAAGGGCCATTCCACTCACCTCTTGAGAGGATTGGCATTGTATTTCTTCACCATTGTCACTTTCCATTGCATGAAGAGAAGATATCTCTATTAGGTAACTCAAGAGCTCTCCCAAGGAGGAAGAGGGGATTCATAAGTCCCTGCCTTTCTCTATGGTGTTAGCCTATCAATATATTGATCCATTGGTAGCTATATGATTGTCATTTTTTTTTCATGGTTCTAGTTCTTGCAAGTTTCTCTAACATTTATTTCTCTTTGTTTTTAGTTTTATTTCCTTGTTTAATGTGTATTTGGTTATCTAATCAACTCACAAACCTTTGTCTTTTTTAGCTGAATTAACTAGGAGAGTAAGTGTTGTGTTTTTTCTCACCCATGTGACAAAACCAACACAACACTCACAAATTTTGTTAATGAATATGCAACATTATCCAAAGTGTCCACCTTCATCAGCAACACCTTCTTGTCTTCAACCATGTTTCTCACAGAGTGATATTGAACATCAATATGCTTTGTCTTTAAATTATAAGTCGAGTTCTTTGTGAGGGAGATTGCACTCTGAATGTCACAATCTATCTTTATAGCTTGTTGTACAAACACAATACCTAAACACAATATTTGTAACCATATTGCTTCCTTGCTTGCATGATTGACTGCCATGTATTCAACTTTTGTATTTGAGAGTGCCACTACATATTGTCTTTAGCTCATCCAACTAATTTCTCCTCCAAACAGGTTAAACACATACCCACTTGTAGATATTATGTGATCCATATCTCCAGCCTAGTATACATCAACAAAACCATGTATTTCCAACACTCTGTCCAATCCTGGTCTTCCTTGGTAGCACAATCCATAAATAGTTGTGCCACACAAATACTCAAAAACCCTCTTTATTGTTGTCCAATGCTCCTTCCTTAGTTTTGACATATACCTACTCAAAACTCCCACTGCATGTGCAATTTCTAGTATAATACAACCCATTACACACATCAAACTTCCAACTGCATTGGCATATGGAACATGATACATGTCATCTTTCTCTTCCTTTGTCTTCAGATACTAATATACATATAACTTTACACCCACAAGAATAGGAACCTTGAACGGTTTACATTCCTACATATTAAACCTATGCAATCTTGTCTCAACATATTTCCTTTGATTTAACTAGAGTTTCTGAGTTGCATGATCTCTTTTAATTTCCATGCCCAAAATGAAATTTTCAGCACCAATATCCTTCATGGAAAATTTAGAGGACAACTGAGTTTTCACATCCTAGATAATCTCCTTGTTGTTTCCTATCAGCAACATATCATCCACATACAAGAATAAATAAATAAAATGATCACCAATTAATTTGAAATACACACAGTGATCCACTTTGCTCCTTGTGAAGTCAAGTCCCAACATATAAGTATCAATTTTTTGATATCACATCCTCGGTCATTACTTTAACCCATACATGGAATTTTTCATCTTTCATACCAACTCCTTCTTTCCCTTCACAGGAAAGCCTTTTGGTTGCTTCATGTAGATTTCTTATTCTAGATTCCCATGAAGGAATGTTTTCTTCACATCCATCTATTCTACTTCAAAATCAAATGCAGCAGAAACAGATAAAAGAAATCTAATTTAAGTTAACTTGGAAATAGGGGAAAAAATCTCACCAAAGTCAATTCCCTCAACTCGGGAATAACCTTTTTCTACTAACCGAGCTTTTTATTTCTCCACTTTTCCTTCTACATTCAACTTCTTCTTAAACACCCATTTGTTGCCAATAGGATTTCTTCTATTCTATGGCTCCACTAGATCCCAAGCTGCATTCTTATCCAAGGCTACCATTTCTTCAACCATGGCCTTTTCCCATAGTTTTCCATCCTTTGAATCTAGTGCTTCCCTAACAATTCTAGGATATTCATTAGTAATATTCATCAACAATAGACAAAGCAAAATTTGAATGGAAATCAGGTGGAATATACCTTTTTGTTTTTCTTGTTTCTCGAACCGATCTCCTCAATATTGGAGTATGAGCATATTATTCTTCTGATTCATGTTCTTTTGTAGAGTCTAATTCATATTCCTTCAACTCAAACTCTATTTTCTCTAGTTCTTCCTTCCTTGGTAGGAATTTCTATTTGAAAACATTTTTTCTTTCTCTAAATACCACATCTCGACTATACAAAACCATCTTAGTTTATGGGTTTCAAACCTTATAGTCTTTCATACCATCTTTATACCCAATAAAGATACACTTTTCAATATTTTTATCTAACTTACTCATGTTTTCTTTTGGGACGTGAAATAGGCATCACAACCAAATTCCCTAAGATGTGTGAGAGATGGTTTCTTACCAGTCCATACCTCATGTGGAGTCTTTTCATCCAATGTTGATGAGGGTGATTGATTGACCAGATAACATGTAATACCCACTACCTATGCCCAAAATTCCTATCCTAACTCAGCACCACTAAGCATGCACCTTTATTTTTCCATAATGTTCATCCTTTATGCAACTCCATTCTGCTAAGGTGTATATGGAGTAGTATTCTAACTTGCTATACCACACTTCTTAAAAAAATCTTCAAATTCATTCTTGCAAAACTCTCCAACATTATTCGTTCTCAACGCCTTAATTCATTTCTCTATTTGATTTTCCACAAGATCCTTAAACTCTTTAAACCTATCAAAGACTTCATATTTCTTCCTAAGGAAATATATCCAAGTATTGCTTGAGAATTCATCTATAAATGATACATAGTACACATATTCTCCTAGTGATGGAACTGACACGGGTCCAAACACATAACTATGCACCAACTGTAACATTCCCTCTTTCCTTACTACACCAGAGGGGAATCTTACCCAATTATGCTTCCCATATACACAATGTTCACTGGAATAAAAATACAGAGAGCATTTAGACATACCTTCAACCATACCTTTACTGTGTAGTAGTCGAAATTTGTTCTCTTTGATATGCCCCAGTCTTTGATGCCACAACATATCCTTTTCTCTAGAGACTGTATGGTTTTTTTCTTCTTCATATCCAATCTTAAGAAAAATGGAAATATTACACCCATCACTAATGGTTCTTCCCTGGAGCTTATACACAGTTCCAATTCAAACTCCCTTCAGCAACACCATTGTTCCTCGAACCATCCTACAGGTTTCTTTCTCAAACATTTTTTTTACCCTTGCATAGTCCATTTTTCTTACATAAATCAAATTTATGTCCAAACATAGGATGTGTATAACACTAGGGACTGTTCTAATCCTTCCAACCATGAGATTCAACTTGACTTTTCCTCATCCTATGATTTTTTATATCAAGTCATCACCTAGGAAAACATCACCTCCACCATACCTTGCATACTCGCAAAACCACTCCCTTTGAGGATTCATATGAAAGGATGCACTTGAGTCAACCAACCATGCCTCATGATCTACATGTTTTCTTGAAGAAGCCAAGTACACACCCCCTCCTTGTTCCTCGGAGGTTTTTTTGTTTTTCCTTTTGTAGAAGGAGGATCTTTAGATCCCTTCCCTCTCTCAACACTTTTGGATCTACATTGCTTCTTGTAGTGCCCTTATTTTACACATATCCAACATACCTTTACAAACTTTCCAGGAGATTTAGATATTCACTTATATTTAGATCTCCCACTTGAGGACTTAGATCTATTTATTTCCTAGGAGAGTCCTCTTGCAAATAATGCATCTATGCTTTGTTCTTCCATCTCATCTCCCTTGACAAAAAGGATGAGACCACATCATCAAAACTTAAATTAGTTGTATTACTACCTATGGCCACAACCAGACTATCCCATGAGTCTGGTAAAGATCATAATAATTTTATACATGACTTATCTGCAACTAAAATGTTTATATCATTAAATAATAACTGATTTACCACAATATTAAAGGCGTTTAGATGCTCTGTCACTGAGTCTCCATATTCCTTCCTCAGGTTATATCGCTTTTTCAATAGGAACAATTTGTTTACTAGGGACTTATACTGATACAAATTCCCCAACGTTTCCCATAATTCCTTGGAGGTAGCTTCCCTTGACACATTATACAATATTGAATCTAAGAGACACAATCATATTGTTCTCTTCTTCTGATACAGCTTTTTCCAGTCCTATGTTGAAGTTCCTATAGGTGCAGTAACTAGATCCACAACGATCCACTGGTCTTTGTCCACCAACAAATCTTCCATCTTTAACTTCCACAACTCAAAACTTTTCCCATTAAATTTTTCTCTCTATTTTTGAACTTCTCTCCATTTATTTTCACCTAGAGAATCAATACCGCAAATCCCCCACTGTAACAAGGATTATCATAGACCCGAGACAAACCCCTAGCCACAAAGGCGTCCCCCTAAAGCCAATAATTCTTTGATACCAAATGTATATTTTAATCTTGTACAATTAATTACTACAAATAGATTCTTAATAAAATAGAAAAGATAAAATGACACACACACACACACATTACATAGAGATTTTTACCCTGGAAACCCAAACCGGGAAAACCAACAACATGTTAGAGCCACATCTTTTATTCATCATATTCTTCATTGTTTACAATACAATATACATATAGGATCCTACGACATCCAAACCCCTAATCCATTGACCCAGATTAGTCAACAACCCTAATTCCTTAACCAGGATTAGAAAATCATTGGCAAAAACCATGTGCCAAAAAACTAATGCAAAAAACCTCCAAAAATGGACCATTTTTTTTTCTCAGGGGCTCCTACCCCGAACCCCTACAACCCTCCCAGTTGGGGGGTGATAAGCACCCCCTAACCCCCTTTAATTGCATATTAGTGTACAATACATGGGATCAATTTTTCAAATAATATAACACATACCCAACATTCTCCCACTTGTTGTTTTCTTTGCATACTAGGGGTTACAGGATTACATAGTTAGCAATCTAGGGAATCAATGCCCATAGATCCTCTGCACCAAGAGAAATTCTCACTGCTCACATATGTTTTTAATGAATCTACAACTTTCTCCAAAATGTCCACCTTCCTCAGCAACATCTTCACTCCCATATCAATGTACAATACATGGGATCAATTTTGCAAAGAATATAACACATACCTCACATAAACATTACATATTATAAGAATAAAATAAATTGTAATGCCAACTACTGATTGACATGGATGGAGTAAGGGGGGGATATTATTACACAAGAGAGGTGTTGGAGTAGGCATGCTTGGAGAATATCATAGCAAACGAGCAGAACGGACCAAGAAGGAGATCACACCACATTTTGAGGAAAAGCAGTGCACGCGGTAGGATTTGCGGAAAACCAGTGAAAATGTGGACAAACCTAGCCAATTTAGGGTTAGGGTTTTGGGATGTATTGTAATGGTTTCTAACCCAATTCTTTAATACAAAAAAGGGGTGTTAGGTATATTAAAGGATAATCATAATCATCCAATTGTTAGTGTATGAGTGCGACAAGTTGATTTTGGAGAACCTATTTTGGAGTTTTTGTGAGTCGAAGTATGTTTTGAGAGTTGTAGAGATCAGATGAGGTTGAAGTAGATGAGGGTTAGGTCACAAGTTGTGGAGCTTGGTGTGATCCTAGTCCGCCTCACTAATCTTTACTATGATGTAATGTGTGCAACGCCTTTTGATGAATAAGAAAATAAGTAAAAGATCTTTGTGGGCGTATCCCCAGAGGGGTGAACCACGGTAAAACTACGTGTGAAATGTTTTTTTGTGTTTTACTATCTATACAGTTATGATTGAATGGTTAGATATATGAATGGATGGTTTATTTACATCACACACTAGAATAAATATGCAAATGAATGAATGAATAGATATGATGAATACTATAATCAAATGCATGGTTAAGTAGAAATAACATCCCACAATCCCTTCCATGACTGTAGATACATGCATCCTGTAGTCCCCCATAAACCATCTCAGGTGAGACTTTGTTGTGCACTTTGTGCGTGGTGTATCCTTCTAGTTTACCAGAAGGTCCTATGGTGATAAGGGTTTTGTTGGAGAACTAAGGTAGAACTCGGGTCAGCCCATAAATCCAACAAATGGTTTTGTTGTCGGCTAGAACTCAGAAGGAGAGCCAGGAAGGGGTTTGGTGAAGAAGAAGTAGTGGTAGAAATGGATGTTCAGGCCATGGAATCCTATGAAGCAATATATTGAAAGATGGTTAGAGACAAAGCAATTGGATTTCATGCAGAAAGACAATAAGGGTTCCAAGTATACATTGTGCCAGTACCTGCAGAGGTATGTGTTTACTGATTTGCATGAAGCATATTTTTGTTTCTTTCCATAGTTATTATAGGAGTGGTTGTTAAGGTTGAAGGATACCCATCCAACTAACTGAATTAGTCCAGTAGTGTGGACTGCTAAAAACATCACACATTTGGAAAGAGTTAATAATAAATTCATGCGTGCAGTAGATTTTTGGTTAGACAACATTATTGTAGGGTTTATCACTGAATTTGCATTAGATACAGTGAATTCATATATTGTTTCAAAGAAGGATTCCTTGAGGGGACCTAGAGGGAGGTACATCATGTCACTCTACACATCGATCAAGATATTATTACATGATAAATGCATGATGACCATGGAATAAGACAACTAAATCACTATGCGTGCATGGGGGAGTTGGGGAAAGCACTAAGGAAGATCTGAGAAATGGAGAATGCTTTAGAGAGTAGCTAGAAGTAGGAGCTAATGGACCCCATCATGATGGATGATGAATAGACTAGTGAAATCATAAGGAGTGTAGGTAAGACGCGCAACGGATGAACCTATCAGTATAGGATGAATAATAAGAAGAGGGTTGTAGCGGAGTGAGAGGGCTTGGACAACGATGAGGAAGAGGTAGAGGATCTTTGCGCAATGAGAAAAATTGAGGATATCTTGCGCACCACATATGAGAGGAAAACTAGAGGTCATGGGTCGGGTGCAAAATAAGTCTCTCTATTCCATATCTGAATTAGTGTGGAACCCACAACCCCATGTGTGACTAACACAACTGAAGAAGAAAAAGCAGTTAACTAACAAGTGATTAGTGGTAGGAAAAAAAATTCAAGACGTGGATCCAGTAGTAGAAGTGAAACTCCAGCAAGTAGCATTCAAGTCTCTACACCTTGTGGAGGTGGTAGTTCAAAAAATTTCACAATGGCAGGACAAGATCCAACCATCAAGTTACCAGAGTTCTGATGGGACGGGTTAGATGACGCAGAAAAACAATTTTTCATATGTGAGAATATATGGGTAACAAAGAAGATTACAAACGAGGATAGAAAGTTTACAAAGTTAGAAAACACTTTTAGAGACCACACATTAGATTGGTACTTGGGTCTCTCAACAAATAACCCAACAGGAACACCTACAACTATAGCATATGTGAAGAGGCAGTTAATAACTGAATTTCAGAAGCCAAGTTCAAAAGACCAGTTTATGAATGAAATGATAGAGATCAAGCAGAAACCAGGAGAATTGGTCTAAGACATGGACCATAAATTCAATAGGTTAAAAGGTAAGTTAAAGTACACTATTACTAATACACAACATAGGAATTTGTTTGTTAATTCTTTGTTGTCACACTTGGAGTATCCATTGAGACAACATAAATTCTAACCAATACAGATAGAGGAAAACTAATACAAGCATAAAAATCTAGTTGTGGAAGAGTTGAAGAAAAATCTGAAGAACTTAACATTCTAGTTAAATCATAACAAAAGAAAGGAGAAAAGAGAAGATGTCTGGTGTACAATGTGCAGGACAAAAGGTCATCAAAAGAATGAGTATCCATTATTTTCACACTATATTGGAGTGGGTATGCCAAACACTTTGGCTCCAGGAGGACCATGGTATGAGATTTGTAAAACACATGGGCATGATCGTTATCATTGCCCCTTGATGCAGAAGTACCAGACAGTTCCAAAGAGTACATATTGTAACTTTTGTAAGCTAGTTGGACACGAAGACAAGGACTGTAGAACCTTGGAGATGATGTAATAAAGGATTGCAAATACATACAAGGTACAGGTTGAACATGTAATAGGAAAATATGTGCAACATTCATAGTATAACACTACGCAGCAACCATAGTACAATCTCGCGTAACAGTTTGCAACACAACCACATTATAATGCACATCATTTTAAAGGGAAACAACAATCTAATCATGCACAATAGTGCACATCACCACAACAGTATAATAACCTGCAACCACAGTATAATCAAGGACCTTAGTATAACACATTGTGTGGAGATAATCAGGGAAACCGAGGAGGATTCATAGGAGAAGTTCATGGAGGAAGAGGTTATGGAGGAGGTCGAGGACTAGTAGTGTGTCATAACTATTAGAAACCAGGGCACTATGCAAGAAACTTCCCACAACCACATGCAACATGTATGTGTTGTCATGCAACAGACCATGAAATAGAGGACTATCCAACATTGTTGAAAAAAATATAGGACAAGAGGAACATGTTGATTATTTGGATTGGTTTTCATTGATGTCAACCGTTGAAGAAAGTTCGGTAACGAATTCTGGTAGCACAAAGGTTTGGGTAATGGACCCAAGTTTTTTTTATGTATAATGGTATGGTTTTTAATATATATGAAGGTAATACTATTCTAGATGGATAGTACATGTCATGTCATTTCCGGTGGTATGTGGAACTTCACATAACTCCTCATAGTTATAGAGTTATGGCCATGTGAAGTTGGAGAACCCTCATGAGTCATCTAGAAGCCCCAAAAGGTTAAAGTAGTCAAAGTGGTTGCAAAGAAGAAATTATTTAAATAATAAAGGGAAGTGATGAGTGTACTATAAGTCAAAGTGGATACAAAATAAATTATTTAAATAACAAAGTTAAAGGAGAAATTACTAAGTGGACAAGTGGTTAAAAGTGGGTTATCCCTAAAATAAGAAAAGTGGTTTAAGATGGTTAAAAGGTAACCCCTTGAGGAAGCTACATGAAAATATAAATAAGAGGCAAGACTCTCTCATTTAATCATCCATTGAGAATATTTAATATCTATAAGTGACTGAGGTAACCAAAGGAGATCTATGGAGAATTTAAGAGGGAATGTGAAGTAAAGAAGGCCCAAATTCAAGGGAGGATAAAGTCTTTTGATGATGCTTTCTAAGGTATGTTATTTACATCTCATTTCACCATTTTCGCAATAACTTTTTTTTTACAATGATTCAAACAGAGAAATATGGAGGTAGTTGAGAAAACATATCCAAGTAATTGTGATAAAAAAATTAGCTTGTGGGTCATTGTATTTGTGGCTAGTCCCAAAACTAGTCTAAAACAGGTGTTTCGGGTAAAAACGTCATAACGTATTCATAACAGATCCAAATTAAGTAAGACCAAATGTATTGGTTATAGTACAGTTTGTAGTATGTTGTGTACCATTTTTAGGTCTATAGAGAAAATATTTCATGCGGGGCATTCTCTACAAATTTGATCTCTAGAATAATCCAGAATTCAACAAGATATGCCATTTTTTCTATAACTCCTTTTCTGGGAGGTTTCAAGAAGTGAAACCTAGAGAAATTGTAGACAAGAAACTGAAGAACATTGTGTACTATTTTTAGACTTTTATTCATTACAGGTACATAGTTATGATTATTTCAAGTTAGGGTTGTTGACTAATCCAAAATTAATCATGTGAGACTAAAGTAAAGTTTGATGAAAATGCTAGTCTCTTGTTGTTAAAGTTAAGGAAGGTTTGAAGGTATGTGATCATATAAACCAGGTCTGTTAGAGAGTTACAAGTCAGATTCGGATGATGAAATTGATGAGGGATTTTGGTTGAGGTACATGTTGGGTACATGGTTGAGACGAGTAGTTGATGAGTTGGCACATGCATGAGGTGTATAGTTGATGATGTTGGTACATCTTGATGAGTCATAGTTGATGAGTATTTGATGCATTATTGGTACATAATTGGTACATGGTTGGAGGCACTTGTTAGTAGTATTATTGACACATCGTTTATGGATGATGTAGCATACTTGTCTTGGTATATTATTAGAAGAACATATTGACCTTGGTGATGATTATGAGTTGTTGTGTTATGATTAGTTGATACACATCTTGGTGATATTGTGCATATGGTTGAGAGTTGTATTGGTGATTGAGCGTGGTGAGTAGATCTGATTTGGTTGATAAGATTGATTAGACAAGTTGTTGTGATAGGTTGCTTTGACAGGTTATTGTGGCAGGTTATTTGTACAGGTTTGGTGCATGGTTGATGCATTTTTTTATGGTACAGGTTGAGGTATAGGTTGATGTACGGTACATGTTGGAACATGTTATTGGTACATGTTGTTACATGTTGTTTGGTGCACATTGATTGGTACAGGTTTACAGCAGTATATCTCATAGTGATAGTGTGACAGTGGTTCCATCATTCTACTTATATTTCAAGGAAGTTGGACGGGGCAAGGACAGGTGGTTGTAGCCACCTTCTGGTTGTAGCTAGAGAACACAAGGGGTTGTATCCTCCTTCTAGTTGTAGCCATAGATTTGGGGAGTTGGATCTTCCCTTAGGTTGTAGCCTGAGAAACTAAGGGGTTGGAGCCTCCTTCTAGTTGTAGTTGGAAAACAAAGGAAGTTGGAGCTTCCAATGAATGTAATTCTTAAAGACATTTAAGAAAAAACATTCTATGGTTTTCTCTCGCTTTGGGTTTCCACGTAAAAACATTGGTGTATTGTGTATGTGTATGATTTCTCATATGTTCATTGATTATTTAATCTGCAACTATTGGATGATAATGCTACATTGATATAACACTTTCATTTTATGGTTAAAAAGGATTAAATTGGTCTATTACTGATTCACCCCCCCCCCTCTCAATAATCCAACAATTGGAATCAGAGTCGGTTCCTTCAAAAATCAGTTTAACCACTGGAAGGATATCATGGATTATTCATAGAATGGAGTACCATTGTTTAATGGTCAGAATGGGTTAAAGTATGAGATATGGAGCAGAAGCACGAAAGTATTCTTATAGACACATGGGCATTATATTTGGATATCAGTCGTTACAGGATATGATAGTTCAAAAGGGGAAAAGACTGCAGCCAAGAAGGAATTGAAAAAGAATAACAAAATAGCAATGGATTTCATCTGGGAAGGATTACCTAATCCAGTAAGACAAAAGGTTGGTAAATGTTCAACAGCCAAAGAACTTTGGGATAATTTACATGACATATATTCTTCACCCATCGCAGATTCAGAAAATGCCAAAGAAGATGCAGGTACAGATCAAGAAGAAATATGTTCACCATGTCAAACAGATTCAGAAGATGAAGAGTACATAATCAACAGAGGTATGTTGTTTTTCTTTAATTGTGAAAAACGCGGACATCTTGAAATAGAATGCCATAAAGGAAATCAAACAGAAAAACTAATTGAAAAAGAAGACAATTATGAAGCAAAATTGATTAGTGATTTAGATGAACTAAGAAAAGAAAGAGAAGAAAAAAATTCACTCGAGAAAGAATTGATGAAACAAAAGGAAAGTGTTCACATTTTTTAAGAATCCCAATAGGTCATCGAGAACTTAAGAACTCAGCTAGAAGAAGCCAGAAATATCGAAGAAAATCTTGAATATCAAAAGCAGTATTTGGAAGCCAACATAGCAGCACAGAAGGAAGAAGCAGAAATGAGAGAGAAGATATTGATAGATCAACTTAAGGAAATAACTAATGATCTAACCCAGCTTGAGGTAGAGTTTGGTCTCGAGCATTGATTCATATATTAGTTCAGAGAGTGGTTCAGAGACAAAGAAAAATTATCATAATGGATGATAATTACACAGGAAATGGCTCAAACAATGCTAATGGATTCCAAATTGACAGATATTTTTTGGAGACATGCAGTGCATACATAAGTTCACATTCAAAACAGAGTAATACTCAGAAATAACAATGACAAAACTCCCTATGAGTTATGGAAAAAAAGAGCAGCAAATGTGAATCACTTCAAAGTATTTGGAAGAAAATGTTACATCAAAAGAGAAGATGGAAGAATGGGAAGGTTTGAATCTTGTGTGGGCAAAGGAGTACTTGTTGGTTACTCAAGTACAAGGAAAGAATACAAGTGTTACAAATATGATATTGAACAAAGTTATGGAAAGCATCAATGTAACTATTGATGAAACAGGTGGACGAGAATCAAAGGAAGAAGAAAATGAATGAGTGGAACAACTTTACGAAGAAGAAGCAAAAGATAAAGAAGAAGTAGAAGGGGAACTTGAAGAAGAAGTCTACATTGAAAAACCAGAAGGATTTCATTTGTCAGAGAATGCATATTATGTGTGTAAATTGAAGAACACCTTGTATGGTCTAAAATAGGCTCCTAGAGCATGGTACTCTAGACTGGATAAATATCTACAACAAGTAGGGTTTAGAAAAGGAAGTGCAAACAACAACCTCTACATCAAGGTAATTCAAGATAGTATTTTATTAATTGAAGTTTATGTTGATGATATTATTTTTGGAAGTATTGATGACACGTTAAGCCAGAAATTTGCAAAGGATATGCAGAATGAATTTGAAATTTCATTACTCGGAGAACTATCCTTATTTCTGGATCTTCATATACGTCAAAGATACCAAGGAATTTGTATTTATCAAACTAAGTATATCAGAGAAATCCTAAAGAGGTTTGGAATGGAAGATTACAAACCAGTTACCACTCCTATGCAAACCAGTTGCAAGTTGAGCAAATATGATGATTCAAAGTCTACAGACTAGAGGCAATACAGGTCAATGATTGGTATCTTACTATATTTGACGACATCCAGACCAGATGTAATGCAGGTAGTTGGACAGGTGGCATGATTTCAAGCAGCACCAAAGGAATCACATGTCTTAGCAGTGAAGAGGATTTTCAGATATCTCAAAGAAATAGAAGAGTTTGGATTATGGTATCCAAAAGGAAAGGATCTATCACTTATTGCCTACACAGATGTAGATTGGTAGGTTGCATTGATGACCGACGAAGCACCAGTGGAACAACATTCTACTTGGGTGAGTGTTTAGTATCTTGGCTAAGCAAGAAACAACCATCAATATATTTATCTACAGTCGAAGTAGAGTATATTGCAGCAGCAGGATGTTGTACACAAGTTATATGGATGAAACAAACTTTGACAGATATACAGATTGAGTATGATGAGCCCATTCCAATCTATTGTGATAATACAAGCACCATCAGTATCTCAAAGAACCCATTGATGCACTCCAAGATGAAGCACATTCCAATGAAATATCATTTTCTACAGGAACAGGTTGCAGAGAAGAATATCAAATTTGAATATGTGGGCACAAAATAATAAGTGGCAGACATCTTTACAAAACTACTTCCACGGGAAGACTTTGAGTATCTTCGCCAGAGACTCAGAGTAATTTCTACTCCAAAATGAATGCTTTTGAATGTTTATCTTATATGTCTTAGATTTACACAAGGAAGCACCATAAAGAGGACAGTTCGTGTTGGGAGATCAGTTTTAGGAAGAGTTCAGTCAAGGGGAGCAGCCCTGGATGCAAAGATACATTTTCCATTGATGACAAAGGGGGAGAGATGTATCAAATGCAAAGGTAAATGCTTGGAGAAAGAGCACAAAGGCATGATTCCAGGGGGGGCGATGGTTACAGGGGGGGGCATGAGTGACATGAATTTAGTATTGCATCAGAGTGTTGCCATCAATGCCAAAGGGGGATATTGTTGATTATTTGGGTTGGTTGTCATTGACGTCAACCCTTGAAGAAAGTCTGGTAGCAAATTTATGTAGCACAAAGGTTTGGGTAATGGACCCAAGTTTTTTTTATGTATAATGGTATGAGTTTTAATATATTTTAAGGTAAGACTATTCTATATGGATAGTACATGTCATGCCATTTTCAGTGGTATGTGTAACGTCACATAACTCCTCACGGTTAGAGAGTTATGGCCATGTGAAGTTGGAGAACCCTCATGAATCATCTAGAAGCCCCAAAAGGTCAAAGTAGTCAAAGTGGTTGCAAAGAATAAATTATTTAAATAATAAAGTGAAGTGATGAGTGTATTATAATTCAAAGTGGATACAAAAGAAATTATTTAAATAATAAAGTTAATGGATAAATTACTAAGTGGACAAGTGGTTAGAAGTGGGTTAGCCCTAAAATAAGGAAAGTGGTTTAAGATGGTTAAAAGGTAACCCCTTGAGGAAGCTACATGAAAGTATAAATAAGAGGCAAAACTCTCTCATTTAATCATCCATTGAGAATATTGAATATCCATAAGTGACTGAGGTAACCAAAGGAAATCTAAGGCGAATTTCAGAGGGAAGGTGAAGTAAAGAAGGTTGAAATTCAAGGGAGGATAAAGTCTTTTGATGATGCTTTCTAAGGTATGTTATTTACAGGTCATCTCACCATTTTCGCAATAAAAAAAATTTACAATGATTCGGACAACAAAATCCAAAGGTCGTTGAGAAAACATATCCAAGTAATTGTGATAAAAATTCCAGCGTGTGGGTCGTTGTATTTTGGGAGTTACACTCTGTGGAAAATAAGGTTTGTGGCTAGTCTTGAAACTAGTCTAAAACAGGTGTTTCGGGTAAAAACGTCATAACTTATTCATAAAAGATCCAAATTAAGGCAAAATGTATTGTTTAGAGTACAATCTGTAGTATGTTATGTACCATTTTTATATATATAAAAAAAATATTATGTGCAGGGAATTCTCTATAAGTTTGATCTTTAGAATAAGCTAGAATTCAGCAAGGTATGCCATTTTTGCTATAACTCCTTTTCTGGGAGGTTTCGAGAAGTGAAACCTGGAGAAATTGCAGAAAAGACATTGAAGAACATTGTGTACTATTTTTAGACCTTTATTCATTATAGGTACATTGTTATGATTATTTCAAGTTAGGGTTGTTGACTAATCCAAAATTAGTCATGTGAGACTAAAGTAAAGTTTGATGAAAACGCTAGTCTCTTATTGTTAAAGTTAAGGAAGGTTTGTAGGTATGTGATCATATACACTAGGTCTATTACAAAGTTACAAATCAGATTTGGATGATGAAATTGATAAGGGATTTTGGTTGAGGTACATGTTGGGTACATGGTTGAGACAAGTAGTTGATGAGTTGGAACATACATGAGGTGTATAGTTGATGATGTTGGTACATCTTGATGAGTCATAGTTGATGAGTAGTTGATGCATGATTGGTACATACTTGGTACATGGTTGGAGGCATTTGTTAGTAGTATTGTTGACACATGGTTTATGGATGATGCATCATACTTGTCTTGGTACATTATTAGAAGCACATATTGATCTTGGTGATGATTATGAGTTGTTGTGTTATGCTTGGTTGATGCACATCTTAGTGATATTGTGCATATGGTTGAGAGTTGTCTTGGTGATTGATTGTGGTGAGTAGATCTGATTTGGTTGATAATATTGATGAGACAGGTTGTTTTGATAGGTTGTTTGGACAGGTTATTGTGATAGGTTATTTGTACAGGTTTGGTGCATAGTTGATGCATTTGTTTATGGTAAAGGTTGATGTATGGTACATGTTGGCACAGGTTATTGGTACAAGTTGTTACAGGTTGTTTGGTGCAGGTTGATTGGTACAGGTTTACAATAGTATATCTCATAGTGATAGTGTGACACTGGTTCCATCATTCTACTTATATTCCAGGGTGGTTGGATGAGGCAAGGACAGGTGGTTGTAGCCACCTTCCGGTTGTAGCTGGAGAACATAGGGGGTTGTAGCCTCCTTCTGGTTGTAGCCATAGATTTGGGGAGTTGGAGCTTCCCTCAGGTTGTAGCCTAAGAAAATGGGGGGGTTGGAGCCTCCTTCCAGTTGCATCTAGAAAACAAAGGAAGTTGGAGCTTCCAAAGAATGTAATTCTTAAAGATATATAAGAAAAAGAATTATGTGGTTTTCTCCCTCTTTGGGTTTCCACATAAAAACATTGGTGTACTATGTATGTGTATGATTTTTCATTTGTTAATTGTTTATTTACTCTGCAACTATTGGATGAAAATGCTACATTGATATAACACTTGCATTTTATGGCTAAAAAGGATTAAATTGCTCTATTACTTATTCACCCCCCCTCTCAGTAATCCAACAGAACCAGACTAATCAGAACGTGTAATGGATCAAGGTGGAAAACAGAGAAGAAGACGGGAAGAACATTAACATAATGACTAGAGTTGGAGCCAAAATAGGAGAAGATGTAGCCAAGAAAGATCAGGACCAGTACCAGTGGGTTAGGAAGAATACAATGTCGGAACAAAAGTTTGATGCACGCAGAGAGAAAGAGATATTCAAAGAAGCTAGACAAGAGATCTTGAAGGAAAATATTGCATCCACTTCAGGGATGAAGCCAGTAGATGAGATACCATTCTATGAAATGCCCTCATTATTTGATCAAACCAATCAAGAGCAGTCTTCAGAATGAGTAAGTAACTTCAGAAACTTTTTGGGAGCTTGTGTCAAATTGTTGAGTGATAAAAATTCCTTAAAAGTACGACAGATTTTATTAGAAAAGTGTAATCATGGGGAAGAGGGGGTAAAAAGGGTAAATCAAGTCCAAAAGAAGATAAGAACCAATAGGGAATTCAGATTGAATGCTAACATAGGAGATTTCAATATGGGGGATATTATACTAGACTTGGGATCTGAAGTCAATGTTTTTCCAAAGAAAACTTGGGAAGCTATGGGAGAACCACAATTGGGGTATTCACCTATTCAATTGAAGTTGTAAAATCATCATATAGTGGTGCTAATAGGAAGGTTGAAGGGCACTCCAGTAGATCTAGATGGTGTGCGCACCATGGCTGACTTTGAAGCCATTGAAATAGTGGACAATACTTCACCATATCCAACATTGTTGGGTCTATATTAGGCCTTTGATAACCAAGATATTATTAATTTGAAGACAAGGAAAATGATATTTGAGTCTAGAGAATATAGATTTATTGCGTCGTTGGATCACTTAGAAGGAGGAAGGTATGTGGAACCTGCAACGGATAATATTATTATAGAAGATGTGAATCATCTATATAGGACTACCATGCGTGAAGAAGATTATATCAACCCATCTGTAGATGGCATGCTCAGTTGGAGGAGTATTAGTTCTTGTGCTTCAGAATCTGACATAGGACTGGAGAATTGGTAGTAGTGGTTACATGAATTATCTACCAGGAGATGTGCTAGAATGACATGCGCATTGAGATGGGTTGGTACATAGGTAAGAGAACCTCCTACCTTTTTATGGATTAAATGATTTAGAAGAAATTTTGATGAAATATGAGGTAGAAGTTATGGAAAATCAAAGATTACCACCACTAGATATTTCTTTAAAAGATACACCCCCAAGATGGTGGGGTACACACAAGGCAAGGAAAAACAATTGGTTTCAGTGCAAAAGGTTACTACGCATAAGATTCGGCGTAGAACATGAGCATAAATATGAGGAGAAATATGAAGGATTTGGACAACCCCAAGAGCATGTAGAGAAGTTCATAGTTCAATGGATATGTTTACCACCATAAGAATGGCCACACCATTTTATTCACACACTAGAAGGCATTCTGAAAAGCTGGTACATAGAACAGGAACAACACAGAGAAACTGCCAACTGGGAAGAAATACAATAGAACTTTGTAGTTACATTTTCCTTTTAGCATGACAGTTCATAGATTGATACAACATTGAAAGTGGTAAGAGATAGGATATTTGAACAACCATAGTTTGAAATAATTCTAGAATCTTAGAGGCAGTCTAGATAGGCAATCAAACAATTGCTACATTGTTATCACGTAGCAGAAGTAGAAGAACCAGTAGCAGATAATCCACGCAATATCTAGATCCCAGAAGTGGAAGGTGAGAGGGAACTAGAAGGCCCCAATATTGATTTAGAATATTGTGTTGCACCATTAAACATTGGAACTACAGACAACCCAAAGATGGCTAGTATCAAATATTATTGGGATAATCAGAGAGTAGAGAGGATCACAGAGTTACTGCGCAGATACAGTGACTTATTCCTAGAAACATTATCAGAGATGAAGGGGCTAGCAGGGGAGCTAGGAGAGATGAATATTCCATTGAAACTGTTGTTCCAGAGTCTATACTTAAGGCTATAAAGTACTGAGTCTAGGCATCCAAAAAAGTGTGAAAGATATAAATGAAGAAAACAACTGGGAAAAGAAGCTAAGGCTGGTTTCTGAGTTGTCTGGGTCTATCTTCCAAATTTTCCTGAATGTTTATATCTCGTTCGAATTCGGCCCGGGTAGTAGCAGTTTTCATAATGGTGTCGAAAATGTTTAAAGAAAGGTTGGTTTGATCTAAGAGACTGGGTTCTATATTGGGTTGTCGTTCCACAGGGATAGTCATAAAGGAATGGAGTTTTTATAAAGTGTTGGTTGTTGTTTCACCTTTAGATTATACAAGAAAGAATCCCAAAATCGAATTAATAGTATAACAAAACCATAGGTTGTTTTCCGTAACTGAGTCAATTTTTAAAACCATGCATGAAGCGAAAGAAAACATAGATCTATTGAACAATGTGAGGCATCAATCAGGGAAGAATCTCACCTTGTGATAGAAGAAGAAAATAAGCAAGAAAAACTTTAATGAAGCATATGATATAGAAATCTAAACAATTCACAGGTCTTGTACCTGCTGATAGTCGATACAGAGGAAAAGTTGTAAACGATTAGATAACTGAAATAAATGACCATCACAGTAGAGGTTGTACTAAATTGTAGCTAAGCATTCATTAAAGACACATATGAGAAATGATGTGAAATGTGAAATAACAGAAGAAACACATAACCCAGTCTTGACAGAAAAAAGAGTCTTCGGTCTGCCTTGTATTAATTCTGGCGAAAGAAATATTCTCTGGTACAATCGGCCAAAAGGGGAAAATCCCTTGTTCCTTCTTTCAAAATTATATGTATACAAGATTAAAATGCTTTTAATTCTAATCGTTCTAAAAATTTCGGTTACAAATGGAAAATGAAGTGTTTCACTTCCTTGTCTCTTGTCTTCCTCGACGTGAGTAGGGCATTTCCTTTTCTTATTCTCTGGATCCAAAAATAGGATGGGATAGACCTCTGTTACTACTTGCCTCCATAAGTCTTCCCTTTCCCCTACTCGATACAAATAACACACCTTTCTACCAACTGGGCTATCATCTTGGAAGGTTTCGCTTGGTTGTTTGCCTCGAAAGTGTAGCAATTCTTTGCCAACTGTGGCAATCTTTTTCCTACTTGTCAGTCTTCCATGATGATAGACCACAATTGCAAGCTTGGTCTTATCAACCATTTATCCACTTGGGTGATATTAACCTGACTTACCTGGGATAATTCAATTTGTTCTTTTTCCCCATTTTCCTTGATATCTAGAATATGTTTGTCTATGTTAATTTTGCCCAGTGTTCCAGCACTACCTTCTTTATCGAGATCTAACAAATTTTTATTTATCAAGCCGAATATTTCTTCACAAGCATCTCTCATCTCTTTATCTCTTTTTCTACTCTTGGATATATTATGTTCCCACACCTTCAGTAAGATGTTACCTCTGGTTTTCTCTGGGATAGACAACCCGGAACTGATGGCCACCTCTTCTTTCGTTGTTGCTATAACAGCTTCTTGGAAAGCAACCCGAGTTGTTGCAGCTTCTCTTTCTCTCGAGGAGATATCCTTTAACGCTTGTTCTATCGTATGAAAATGAATCTGTATGGTTTCTACTTTGGCAAGTAGATCTTGTTGAGCTACTTCTACCTTATTTCATATTTTCGTGGCTTGGGATTGGAATACCATTATGTCTATGACCTGGTTTTCAATAGAAATTAATTTAGACTACAACAGTTTTATTTTCTCCTCCTGTTGACTTGCCTATGTTTGGTTTATTTGTGCCGACTGGAGCATCTGCTCAAGATCGGATTTAAGTCTCTCAATTTCATGTTGATCAGTCACTCTGGCTTGCTTGAAACCTTTATTTACTTCATCCTTGGCATTCGTCTCTACCATTGCTACCCGAGCCTCCAATTTGTTGATCAATAGGTTCTTTTGTTTCAATCGTGCCTTCAAAGTTCTGACTAAATATTGGTTGGTTGTTGTGTAAGCCCCCAATGTTCCTAAGACATGCATTGGTACCATTATCCAATTGAAAATATCGTAGACGAATTATTTGGCTTTATCTTCCGAGAGTTTCAAGTGGTAGACATGAATAGGCTCTGCATTAGTTGGAGTCCAGCTCTAGCTCAGTAATGAGAAAGGTGTCATGAAGCAAATAGCGTCCATGATGTAATCAGACATGAAGAATGAGGACGCTTTCCCTCTCTCCCTTTGTGCTCGATATTCTGTAATTCGACTGGCCAAACTGTCTGACAACAATTTGGCCCAGTTGAAAGAGAATCCCTCTACTACTGTGTGAATAAGTGGTACCCATGGGAGAAAGAAGTGAGAGGTGTCCTCCTTCCCATACACTCTACAAACCATCATTGATATATACATGAATTGTGGTACCAACGATGAGATTGAATAAATTCCATTAGTGTCGGCTCTAAATTTCGCGGGGTGAGAAACCCAGTCTTTGATCAGATCGGATAAGATTTTCCCAAACTGCTTGCATTCCTTCTTTTTGAAACCCTCCAAGAATCTGGCATTGTGAGTAAGGTTTGGTGTGGTAGATAATTTATACATTCCCTGTAAATGCTCTAGTATGAATGTCCCAATTGCCACCTTTTGCTCTTTGAAAATTGTCCTAGTCGGGATGTCTACATGGTCCAGCGCCCATCTGATCATATCATAATAGGGAAAAATTTGTGGCCTTGCTGCTATATTATGCATCTCTAACTGAGAGATGATTTTGTATTTGGTGGACAAGTCGTCTTTCTCGTTATCACTGGAATCATCTGGACAATCTATCAGCTCGGATTGCAGAATGTCGTAGAAATACGTCCATGTTTTGACAATATTGATACTTCTAGGCGAGGTATCAGAAATAATATATGAACCTTGACCTGGACTCTCGGTAGCTACCTTGGACGCCTTTCATGGAGCCATGATATAGAACCTTGCAATTAGATCCCCTGTCATAGAAAATGAAAACACGGACAGAGGTTATCTTGGTGAACTTGGCTCTACGCAAATTAGAAAGAAATCTAAGATAACGACTGAAACCTTTTCTCTTTGAGAACTTAATTATGTGTGATTCCTTGCTGACAGAACATTTAAATCATTTAATAGAAATATTTAGAAATAAAACGGGATCTTACTATCAGTCACCTCACTAAATTTCTAATAAATGCCATAAATGTTTGATAATTCGCGATTCGGGAGGATCGCGGCAACGTTTAATTCTTGGTCCATAGGCCGTACGGGTTGAAGGTCGTTTAAGGTGTTAATTAATATAGTTCAACCTTTTATTAAGTGTGTTTAATCCTTAATCCCTTTTTCAGAGTTCGCAGTATCAGATGATTTTACTCCTAGTCGTTGAATACGCAAACCCCAAATTCGCAATATTGTGATTCAGTTGATTAATTGTGATTTGACTTAAGCTTTAATTAACCGCAATTAATTAACGAAAATCACGACTTCGAGGATCGGAGTTACAAATGTGTTGTTTCTGAGGTAACAACCGTTGAGTCACAAAATCACGATGAAGATTAAATATGGCTTAAAAGTCATTATTCTTGCTATTAACCAATTTTAACTTAAACTAATCTCGCAACTTCGCGTGTCGGACATTCGAAGGGCGTTCGAGGTGTGACTCTTGTAACGTGAGAGCACAATGTATCAAAGGTGATAATCCATGTTTAAAGGTTAAAAAACTGTTATTAAACTTAATCCAACTTCGCCACTTCTCGTGTCAGGATATCGAGGGTTCAGATATGTATAACCATGATATATACGAAATCACGAAATATGACTTTTTAGGTTTAGGTGTATCGTCTCAATACTTAAAAAAAAAAGGCAGCTTTGACCTTTGATGACTAGATTATTCATAAAAATACAAGTATTCCAACATAGGCTCCAACTAGGGATCTCGTCTCCTTGCGAGACGAGAAGAACAGTAGACCAAGTGCCTTTATTGGGTAAATGGAGTCATTAGTTTGCTTCTGTGAAACTTGTCCGGGAAGAGGATATGGAGGGAGAAAGGGGGTTTCATATTTACTTCTGAAAGCTTTCGAACTTAATCAATCTCTTATCTCAAAATTAGTCCTCCTGCTCCTCTAATACTGAATTCGAGTCTGCTCAAGATGATCAAAACAACCTTGGGGATTTGAATAGGTTATGTTGATTTTGCTTGCATCAAGGTGAAGTAACTTCAATGTTTTTAATCAGGGAGTCTTGCACACACCTTGGACGTAGATCAGGGTTCAAAGAAAACTAATTACCAGAGTACGGTACAATTCATGTGTAACAGGCTTACAGATATTTTAGACATTGTTTCACTACCAGTGAGCCTGTTCAGTACCCCAGTGAAGTTGTTTGATTACCTTTATTGAATTTCCTTTCACCACTTTGAGCCGTAACTTTGCATTTAAATGTTGAGATGAGGGTAATCATTTTGTGAATTTCCTTTCATCATCTCTTTTCGGACTAGATGGGGGCAATCAATTTTTTGAATTTCCTTTCACCATATGTCTTATATTTTCCTTTGCCATGAAGTGGGGGCAATCAATTAGTAGAAAGTATACCAGGGGTAATATCTGTGTATAATTTTGAAGTCGACGTCTATTAACTCACTTTGATTACTCTGGATCAGTTTTCCTTTGACCTTCTAAACATCTTAGTTGGCAGGGAAGCTTTAGGGGAGATTTTATTTCCAAGGGCCTTCTTTTGAGCAAGACTAATCGTCAAGACCTGTTGAAAAAACCAAGGGAGTTAGGATCAGCCTAAGCATATCTAAGTTCAGTGAGAGTTGAGGGTTTGCAAGAACTCATCACCCTTTTTGTTTGCATTCAGAAAAATCGTTTGTTGGATTTCAGAGCTAAAGATTAACCTCTTTTCCTTCTGTGAAAACCATGGGAAGATATTAGGATTCAAGGGGAAAGAATCAAAGATTCGAGATAGAGCGGAAAAGAAGGTTTTGGAATTTCTAAGCACAGGTGTTATAACGCAATCTTGACTCCTGGAACCGTTTTCTTATTTAGGAGGGTTCACTTCTTTTGTTTTATTTTGGTTATTTTTATCTTATCCAAGGGAACTTTTTAGAATCCACAGTAAAAAATTACTCTTTTTATAATCCATCGAGTGAAAAAAGTTCATACTCATGAGACTATTATTGCACTTAGGTGACCTTCATTTGCAATCTAAATATTTGGGGAATTTGTACCTTTGCCTTACCATTTCATTCTCATCTTAGTAAATTATCTTTTATCACCTATTTCGGGTGAATCGGTTTCCCAATACATGACCATTCGTTTTCCTCTTTATGATGTTTGGGCTGTAAACTAAAATCTTGTAAGAAAGAAACACGAAGAGCATCAAGATTTTAAAATTTATGGAATTCAATGTGTTGAAAATTTTGTATCACTAACCTGTTTTATTTGCGATGAAAAAGAAAATAAAACTTACCGAACAGCTATAAAAACAAAAACACAAACCAATATATACAAGGGAAATTTGGAAATTATTTATTGCATATAGTGCTTCAGATAGTGCTCGTTGATGAGGGCGTTAAGGGTTTTACCATCCAAATTTTCTAACAGAAATGAGTTCTTCCCTTCAAAAGTTGTGACTTTGAATGGACCATACCAGATATGGTCAAATTTGCCATGTTTTTCCAAGTCTTCCCTTCTAGCATCCCATTTTAAAACTAAATCATCATGGAGGAATTCCCTATCTTTAGCCTTATGATCAAACAGCGCTTTCATATTTTCTTGATACCTTTGAAGCCTTTCGTCTACCTCCATTATGTTTTGTTGAACTTCGATCAATTGATTTATCCTTCTTGTGATGTGATTTGGTTCTTCTTTTTCATCATGCCAAAGTTTCATAATGGGTAGGGCCAGATTTATGGGTAGCACTGCGTCGGTCCTGTATACCATTTGAAAAGGAGAAGTGCCAATCGATTTCTTGGTGCCTATCCGATTCGCCCACAAGGCGTACTTCAAATGCACATGCCAAGATTTTTTGTTTTTGTTCAACACTTTCTTAATTATGGTAATTAGGCTTTTATTCGATGACTCGGCGAGCCCATTGCCTTGGGGGTAGTATGTTGTAGAATGGCCCAGTATAATATTGTATTTTTGTCAAAAGTTGACCATCGCCATAGATTTGAATGCCTGGGCATTGTCTGTAACTATTTTTCTGGGACAGTCGAATCTAGATAGTATGTTCTCTTCCAGAAAACCTATCACCACCAAATCTGTCGCTCTTCTGGTTGGAATAGCTTCCACCCATTTGGTGAAATAATCGGTAGCATTCAGGATCCATCTATGTTGAGCACTGGAATGTGGGTTAATTTCGCTTATAAAATCCAACCCCTATTGTTGAAACGGGGCATCCGTTTTAATCGGAACGAAAGGTAATGTTGGGAGTTTATGCTTGGTTGCGAACAATTGGCAAGATTTACAGGCTCTGACTTTGGTATTGACATCTGAAAAGATTTTAGGCCAGTAATATCCTGCCCTTAGGATTTTATAAGTCGTTTCTCTCCATGCATGATGTCCTCCGCATACTCATTCATGAAATTTGTTTATGACCTTTTTTGCTTCTGATTCTACCAAACAAACCAATAGGAAGCCTAGAGGGTCTTTCCAGAACAACTGGATTTTGTATATACAGTACTTTACTGCATGTAATTTTAGTGTCCTGGCTTTAGATGGAGATAAATCACTTGGGCAGTTCAGGGTCAGAAGGTACGATACTATGTCTTTATACCAATCCGATAAGGCAAACTTCTCTTTGATTCTGGTTGGAGCTATTTGGTCATCGAATTCATCTATGTCCACACATCCTTCATATTTTTGCAGGTTATTTATTATGAGTGCTCTGAAATTTGATTCGGCTAAGAGCTTAGCCAAGCCCTATCCTTTTACGAGCTTTGTCGGTTTGACCTCTAGATCAAATTCTTGAATTTTAGCGAGCCACCGACCCCTCTTCACGTCACTGTCGAGCTGCACCAATATATATTTTATAGAACTAGTGGGCACATATGCAATTACCTTGGAGTGTAACACGTAGGTTTTGAAAGCCTTCAGTGCCTTTACCATAGTGTATGCTTGATTTTCCATCATATCATATCTCAATTCTGCATCTCTAAGGCTCTTACTAAAAAATCCTATCGGTTGCTCAAAACCCTCTTCGTTCTTCTGGAGGAGTACTGTCGCGATCGTGTGTTTGAAGGTGAATGAGAAATCAGAAACTCTTTGAGATAATTAGGGCTGGCCAGCATGGGTGCTTCACTTATAACTTTCTTGATACGTGCAAACGACACTTTGGCTTCTATCGTCCATTTGACTTCGTTGTTCTTCTTCAGCATATCTATGATCAATTTTACGATTTCAGCAAAATTTGGGATAAATCTCCTCAAAAAAATTATTTTTCCTTAAAATGATTGAATTTCCTTTACATTTCTAGGGATATTTATAGTGTCTATAGCTTCGACCCTTTTAGGATCGATTTTAATTCCGTCTCGAGACACAATATGGCCCAGGAGTTTACCTTCTTGCATAGCAAAGTGAGACTTCTTAGGGTTTAAGGACAAACCAAATTTTCAGCATTTCTCAAACGTTTGTTTAAGGTGTATCAGATGATCTTCATTAGATTTAGAAAAAAAACAATCAAATCATCAAGGTAAATGACCATGAATTTATCTCTCTCACCGAAGAAAGCGATATCCATAGCATGCTAGAAGGTAGCACCTGCATTCATTAAACCAAAAGGCATTTTGTCATACATAAATGTGCCCCAAGGGGTGTTGAAGGTTGTTTTCTCTTTATCGTGCTCGCTGCCAGCGATCTGATTATAACCCGAAAACCCGTCAATCATTGACATTCTATTTTCCCCAACCACCTTCTCCAAAACGTGATCCATTTTGGGAAGTGGATAATTGTCTTTGCGGGAGGATTTATTTAGATTTCTAAAATCCACACACGGCCTGATCTTTCCACTCTTCTTCCTAACCAGGACCAGGTTAGCTACCTAGTCAAAGTATCTCAGTGGCACAATTATTTTTGCATCCAAAATATTTTTAACTTCCTTTTCGACCACGAGCAATAAAATGGGATTGATTTACCTGAGTTTCTGTCTAAAAGGTTTAACATCGGGATTCAAAGGTATTTTGTGTTTGATCACCGTGGTGTTATAATTTCTCATCTCATCGTAAGACTAAGCGAACACGTATTTATACTGTTGGAGTAAATGTGCATACTTACATTTCATCTCAGGGGGAAGATATTTTGATATATTTACTATTCTAGGCTCCTCTTTGGTCCCTATGTCGCAATCTTCAACTTCTTTTGGTTGAGGTTGTAAAGTAGATTTTAGGGGCATGTCATTTTGGTCAAACAATCTTTCTAGAGGGAGTAGTCCTTTCAGAATCTGATTGTTTTTTAAAACTAACATGCAATGATTCGCGATCTTTTCTTGGAACTCTTGAGGACCCTCCCCTTATTGCATAATCCAAGTATGGTCGTTTTGGTTTTCTTGGTCAATGTGAGTTTCATCGAAATCGTCCACCATTTCAAGGAATTTTCTGATATATTCGTCATCTTCGAAGACCTGCCAGTGTTGTATATTATTCGGTATGGAGGGTTTGTGCCTCATTTCTATATGATACTTCAGTTTGAAAGATGTAGGAGGTGAGAAATTTGATGTTTCTTTGGCCAATGAATCATCTTTTAGGTTTTTTGTACGTGGAATGTAATGAACATTTACCGATGAGAAGAAGTTTTATGTTAGATCCCAAGTGCAATTTCTATAAGATCTTAATCTCGAGTGTTTGGCCTGGTAATGTTGATTTATCTGCTTCACAATCAACTCCGCATATCCATAGACTTCCAAGTTATTTATGTTCATCTTTCTGGTAGCTTCTAGTCTCAAGACTAGGGTGTTGGTCACTGTAATTACTTATTTAACTAAACAATCAAGTGCTACATAAATTGTCAACCCAGGGAAGTTTGTTTATTTCAAAGGTAACCACGCACTATATATGCTCAATCTCAAAAGCAACCTAGAGTTGTAGTAAAAACATATTAATCACACTTTTGCCTTGAACCAACTAAAGTCCTAACTTCAATTACAGGAAAGCAATCTACCTATTGCAGAGTTCAATGTTTAAAGAAATAATTGTCCAAAGAATCCTGGATTACATTAAGAAATTAACAACCTGGAAAAGAAATCTTTCAAGACACTGCAAAAGGAAAGACCAACTATTCTATAACCAGAGAACAGGACCCTATTCCCAAAGCAGGAATCTTCAGCACATGTTTCCGATCACCACACTTTTATGAACTCATTGCTAATTGAAATGATTGACACACACTGTAGACTAACTATCTCTTAATAGAGAACAGGACCCTAATCCCCCAAGCAGGAATCTTCATCACCTGTCCCTAATTATCAAGCTTTCATAAATTCACCAAACAGATTTGCTAACTAGAATGATTAACAGTTACCCAAGCATGAATCATATGAAAACAATGTAACAATCAGTAAAGCAGAGTTTCAACAAGACAAAGTTCAGTAAAGTAGTGTTTCAGCAAAACAGAGTTCAATAAAGTAGTGTTTCAGCAAAACAGAATTTAATCAAGGCATAAACAGAAATAACACTAACACACTATAAAGCTAATGGGTGAATCTTGTGAAGAAGTTGGGCCCTCCCTTCTCACAAGATTCCCCTGAAACGAAAGGAACTAGAGAGAAATGCTCAGAGCAGTCTTTTATTCATCTGTCAACTGTATCATATTACAATCTGAAGTAAAACACGTCCTTCTCTGTAAAATCCTTTCTAGTTAAAACAGAAGGTCCTCCCTAATGATGATTTCCTCTTATTTAAAGAGGATAATCCCTTTGATACAATTTGATCAACAATTTACAGGTGTACATCTGAGTCCTATTCTTAGTCAGATCGACTTTCTAAACTAGAATAGGATATCATATTCTCCCGCAACAGAATGCTATTACAAGTGTTGAGTGAGGTGTTGTTGTTGCGGCTGGAGTAACAGCTTCTTTATTTGTCTTCTTGTTACTGTTGTTGTATGTTGTTTCAGCATCGCAAATCACGGGTTGTTTTAGCCACGGTATTTGCGTTCTGACTATTTCAGCAACTTGGTCTCAGGCAGCAGCGATGGTTAATGCTAGCTCAAGGTGTGGCTGTTGTGGTCAATGTAACAGTTTTGTGTTGTTGTCTCAGCATCGTAGACCACGGAATGTGTAACAACTTCTTCTATGTGAGTTTTTGTTTCAGCATCGTTGACCACGGACTGTGTAACAGCTTCTTCTGTGTGAGTTGTTGTTTCAGCATTGTTGACCATGGAGAGTGTAGCAGCTTCTTCTGTGTGAGTTGATGTTTCAGCATCGTAAACCACGGAGAGTGTAGCAGCTTCTTTTGTGTGAGTTGTTGTTTCATCATCATAGTCCACAGACTTTTTCAGCCACAGGGGTTGCGTTCTTTAACTGTTTCAGCAACAGGCCTCAATGCTAATCTGTCGTTCGAACTGTTTCAACACTTATACATTTCTGATCAATGGTTAAGTACGAGAGTAATGTAAAATTATATGCAAAACAGATTAAACATATAGTAAAGAGAAGAGATGTTGTATACCTTTGGAAAGATAGGGTAAGGTGATAATGTGAGTTTAAATGTGAGTGAAACAAGGGTGTAAAGGTAGCAAAAAGTGTGAGAAAAAAGGTACATTGTATGGTCCTAACATAGGGCTTCGTACTCACATACATTATTTGTGTATTCTATGTCCCACTACAGTCTGTAAGAAAAAGGGATAAAAAATTCATTTTCAAGTGCTACAAAAAGTAATCCTGCACTTGCTCCTTCACATGACGAAGCACCATCAAAGAAAATTTTCCAAATGCCAGAGTTATACACATTTTCATCTATCTTTTTTTCTTTATTTTCCTCTATAAAATTTTCTTCTATACAATTATTTGCACCATCATCAAAAGATAAAATACAATTACCCAGGTCTTGATCAGCGACATAAACAGGATAATTATTAGGATTTTGTGGATCACTTACTATATATGCTAACCGTGTCTCTCTGTATAGTCGAGTGAATTGTCCACCAAAAACAGAAATTGTGGCATAAGTCATGTATAATTGAAGAGATCCCCCAAGTTTGGCTCCTCGAGACCTAGATAAGAGAAAACCATACTTTGGAAGTATATCAGCGATAACTACATCCATTAGAACATTTTTTATCGGAACCTATGCAAGAGTTACCACTAGATCTTTGATCATGCCGATACACTTAACTCTCCTTGAATCGAAAAAATACAGGTCTCAATATGACTTGGTGATTTCGAGGCCTACTCTATCCATAATAGACTTGGGCATCACATTATGTGAGGCTCCAGAGTCTAGCATGCAATTCTGCAGCAGACGATCTTCCATGTTCAGTGTGATATAGAAAGGGGCGACGATATCCCTGGTGCCTTCAAAATGCGGGCCGAAATTTATATTAGGCTTATCATCTTCCAAATTTATCACATCAGTCTGACTTTCTAAATCTGAAAAATTTATCATTTTGGTTATTTTCTTTCGGTACACAGGATTCTTTGCCAATTCAACCAAGGGTATTGGTATATTTATCTTATTTATCTTATTTTTCAGGCTGAAACCCCCCACGAGTTTATTTGTTTCTTTAGTTGAAGCTTCGGTTTTCTTCCTTTCTAACTTATTTGTTTGCATTGCTTTATTTTCAGTTAGTTTTGTTTCCAATGTCTACGTTCCGGCTACCTTAATTTTCCCAGCTTGGGCCTCAACCTCCTTTATTTTGGTATTCTGTATCTTGGTGTCTTTCGGAATGGGCTCATATGTTTCGCCTCTTGGCAGGATTTTCTTTGGTTGAGTAGTGACATAGATTTATTTTTAGGCCTCAGATTGTACTTGTGTTGGAGCTCGGCCATTATAGTATCAGCCATCCCTTGATAGGCAGAATCACCTGCATTATTTATGTTGTTATCTTTATTTGACGATTGGTCAGTTTTCAAAGACCTCTCATAATCTTCCTTGGTTAGATGAGGTTGTACACATTCATTGCCCAAATTGTTAACGTCTTCTCCTAGATCCTCAAACTCTTGCAAGTCATTTCCTCCTATAAAATTTTCATTTTTTAAAGGAGTTTGAATTTTTTGGTCTTCATTTTTAATCTATCTTTGTTGAATTTGAGGATTGGGGTTTCTTCTGAAATATCTCTTAACGAATTGATCTACTTTGGATTGATCTATCTCCATCCTCAAAATTTTATTTGATAGCTCCTTTATTATCCTAGCCATATCATCTATTTTATCATCTGAAGACCTCCCTGATCATGAAGCTCCTTCTTGTTCTTTAAAATGTTTGGTCTCTCTGTTTTCCGTTTCTATTTTTGTTTTTAGTTTACCAGAATCCATCATGTTTGACTCAATCTCCATGGCATCATCTTGCATTTGGGTTAGGTTGGCCCCTCTCCTTTCTCTTGATAAAAGTGTGAAATTGGGTTCAAAGGCTCTTGCAAAGGTTACCTTGGTTGTAGGTTGGGACGGTTTAACCTCGACTGGGATCTTATTATATAATTTTTTAAATATTTGAATGAATTCCATAATGGTTTCTGAACTTTTTTTCTTCAAAGATACAAACTCAGTCAGATAGTATAAATGGTCCTTCCTTTCGCCCTATTGCCTAAGAAAAGAATCTTCTAGAGCATCATAGGATAATATCAAACCTGCGGGAAAACTTCGGAACCATGTTCTCACCTGTCCTTCGAAAGTTTGGACAAACAACTATGAATACACATCTTCATGTTTGAGACCTAGGATGTCAGCGAATTGGCCAAAGAAATTTATATGTTCAGCCACGGTTAGGTCTCCTTCCCTTGTAAACTTAGGTGGGTTTTTCATGTAGTTTTCAGGCAGGTCATGCAGGGGTATCGGGAGGACCAGAGGAGCGTATCTGGTAGCTACTTTAGAAAAAATCCTGGGTGGTGGGGGTGGACCTTGGCCTCCCACTCCTCCTCCTGTCGCAACCATAGATACTCTAGGAGAGAAAACTGGTATGTTGTACAGAGGATTTTGTAATATGTATAGTGAATCTTTAGCTTCTTCGGAAGATGAGAAGACTGAAAAAGGTGGAAATGGGATACGGGGGCTTGGTTCCTCTGACTTGTAAGAGATGTAAACGGGGGAACCCATAGGTGTGGAATCCGAGTATATGGTATACTCTTCAAGACTTAGTGGGGTCAGGAAATCTAACTGAAGAGTTATGGGGGTATCAATCGATGAGATCTTTATCAATGGATTTTCACCTTCATTTATGCAAGGGGTAGTCATATGAGTTTCAGATTTAATTTCCAGGAAAGATAAATTTGGGTTTAGGGTTTCGGCCTCGATTGTCTTTGTTTCTTCGGAGAGGGTTTCGACGAGAGCTCCTTGTGAAGTCACTGCTTTGAGTGGGATCTTGGCCTTAGTTTGTGTGTGTCTAAGCTGGTAGACCGCAGTAGTTGGCTTAAGGGAACCTCTTGATTTTAGTATTTTTGGGGGATTGGGAGCAGGAGTGGTCTATTTACCATCTGGATTTTGTCTGGTGTTCCTTCAACCAGATGCCATCTTACTTAACGTGGAGTTTCCAAGTGAATAATAAAAACTTAGCCTTTAGAAGGTGTTCACTCTTTGTTCACTATCAAAAAGTAGAAACTTGCAAATGTCGTTCTCCCAGGGAAAATGATTTCGTATCTCCATCCCTGGCAACGACACCAAAAAGATGTTGTTCCAAAGTCTATACTTAAGGCCATAAAGTATTGAGTCTAGGAATCCAAAAAAATGTGAAAGATATAAATGAAGAAAACAACTGGGAAAAGAAGATAAGGCTAGTTTCTGAGTTGTCTGGGTCTAGCTTCCAAATGCTCCTCAATGTTTATATCTTGTTCGATGGTTGCCCATGAATGTTCGAGTTCGGCCTGGGTAGTAGCAGTTTTCATAATGGTATCGAAAAGGTTTAAAGTGAGGTTGGTTTGATCTGAGAGACCAGGTTCTATATTGGGTTAACGTGCCATAGGGATAGTCATAAAGGAACAAAGTTTTTATAAAGTGTTGGTTGTTGTTTGATCCGTCGGATCTCAACTTATGTGCATTAAAAATTTTAATGAATGCGTTTAATCAGTTTGTTGAATCCATGAAATAGCATTAATAGTTAATTGAATGCTTAAAGACAGAAATGAAATGAAAACTGAAACAGAAAGAGAAAACAGTAAATGAGAGTCACAAACAGAAGTTGTTAATGGATTTCACCCCCTTCACTGGGCTACGTCTCCGGGTCCCTCTCCAATGGGTACCGATCCAATTAATCTCTTTAGAATGGTACAAAATGGTTTTGGCATCAACTTCAGCAACTGTAAATCAGATTGTTGTACAAAGCCTTCAAGACCTCTCTTCTGGAAATTACAAATCAGCCTTCAAGAGGCAAAGAAAGATAATTTATAACAGAGACTGGTCGACTTCAACAGAAACGACATCTGAGCAATTTACAGCAAACTCTCCTTCAATCCTTCGTCTCTGTAAACTCAATTTCAGCAGCTGTAAACAGAATGTTGGACAGAAAGTCTTCAAGACTCCTCTCTGGAAATTACAATCTGGTCTTCAAAATGGCGTGGAAATCCAAATACACAGTGAGAACAGTCGATTATAAAATTGCCAGCATCTAGAAATATCTTTATGAAGAACTCCCCCCTCGTCATGGCCAAAACGTCGAGTTAAATAGGCTAATATCAAGAGTTTGACCCCCAACCTTGGTGTGTTTCAAACTATATTTGCACGATTTGATAACAGAACGGATAATCTTCAGGCTCTATTCATAACTAAAACTTCGTTTTTCGCTGAGTGTTCAAACTTACGCGCATCCTTTTTTAGCATGGTATTGTTATGGCTATAACGATTTGCACATATCGTGCCAAACCTATTAACAAAACCCGCGCTCAACTCCAAACTGTTATGGAAAGTCATCGAGCTGTGCAATGTGACATTTGATGGTACATCCGACCACCAACTTGACTGTGCACTCGATGCTAAATCGCCAAATGTTACATAACTTGACTGTGCACCAAACGTTAACTGTCACATAACAAAACCGTGCACCAAGTCACATATCCGCCAAATGCTACCTCTCGACTGTGCACAAAACGATACAAGGGATGTGCTAACCGACCACTTGATTGTGCACCAATCAAGCTAACCGCCGGACGTTACGTTAAGACTATGCACAAAACAATGCGAACCAATGTGATAATCGCCAGACTTGACCGTGCACCCAAAGATTAACCGTCAGATGTTATGACTAACCGCGCGGGCTTTTCACAACTGTTAAAGGATGTTGCCAAGCTGTGCAATAAACATTTGATGTTACATATGTTTCCAACGGTGCAACCCTTCGATGTGACAAATGTTATACCCATCGGAATGTTACAACGTATATCCAAACTTCACATACATATGTTATATTATATACCCATTTGTTATATCATGTAGACTTTGGTTATAACATATACATTATATGATATTCCCATATGCTAGCAACATCAAATGTTGAGCACCATAAAGCATAGTATATGGTTAAGTCTAGCTTATGTGACTCATCCCCTTTATG
>ML779605.1:172412-203064 GCA_009831015.1 Picea engelmannii | reverse complement strand
TTCACCCCCTTCACTGGGCTACGTCTCCGGGTCCCTCTCCAATGGGTACCGATCCAATTAATCTCTTTAGAATGGTACAAAATGGTTTTGGCATCAACTTCAGCAACTGTAAATCAGATTGTTGTACAAAGCCTTCAAGACCTCTCTTCTGGAAATTACAAATCAGCCTTCAAGAGGCAAAGAAAGATAATTTATAACAGAGACTGGTCGACTTCAACAGAAACGACATCTGAGCAATTTACAGCAAACTCTCCTTCAATCCTTCGTCTCTGTAAACTCAATTTCAGCAGCTGTAAACAGAATGTTGGACAGAAAGTCTTCAAGACTCCTCTCTGGAAATTACAATCTGGTCTTCAAAATGGCGTGGAAATCCAAATACACAGTGAGAACAGTCGATTATAAAATTGCCAGCATCTAGAAATATCTTTATGAAGAACTCCCCCCTCGTCATGGCCAAAACGTCGAGTTAAATAGGCTAATATCAAGAGTTTGACCCCCAACCTTGGTGTGTTTCAAACTATATTTGCACGATTTGATAACAGAACGGATAATCTTCAGGCTCTATTCATAACTAAAACTTCGTTTTTCGCTGAGTGTTCAAACTTACGCGCATCCTTTTTTAGCATGGTATTGTTATGGCTATAACGATTTGCACATATCGTGCCAAACCTATTAACAAAACCCGCGCTCAACTCCAAACTGTTATGGAAAGTCATCGAGCTGTGCAATGTGACATTTGATGGTACATCCGACCACCAACTTGACTGTGCACTCGATGCTAAATCGCCAAATGTTACATAACTTGACTGTGCACCAAACGTTAACTGTCACATAACAAAACCGTGCACCAAGTCACATATCCGCCAAATGCTACCTCTCGACTGTGCACAAAACGATACAAGGGATGTGCTAACCGACCACTTGATTGTGCACCAATCAAGCTAACCGCCGGACGTTACGTTAAGACTATGCACAAAACAATGCGAACCAATGTGATAATCGCCAGACTTGACCGTGCACCCAAAGATTAACCGTCAGATGTTATGACTAACCGCGCGGGCTTTTCACAACTGTTAAAGGATGTTGCCAAGCTGTGCAATAAACATTTGATGTTACATATGTTTCCAACGGTGCAACCCTTCGATGTGACAAATGTTATACCCATCGGAATGTTACAACGTATATCCAAACTTCACATACATATGTTATATTATATACCCATTTGTTATATCATGTAGACTTTGGTTATAACATATACATTATATGATATTCCCATATGCTAGCAACATCAAATGTTGAGCACCATAAAGCATAGTATATGGTTAAGTCTAGCTTATGTGACTCATCCCCTTTATGCGCTGAATCATGGTATAAGCTAAGCTTTGATTTGTTTATATGTTTTGTTAAACCATAGCTAATAACCTTGGTAAAACCATGTATAGTATCCTTTTAAATGCATTAACCCCTTTTAAAATGTGATAGAATCTTGAAGTTTACCAAACCTGGGCATTGCATTGCCACTCCACTTTTTTCCATTGTACCATTTTCTCCTTGATTTTGGATCAGTATAACTTTGAAGATGAACTACCTCCTAGATCATTGTTTCACCTTTATATTATACAAGAAAGAATCCCAAAATCGAATTAATAGTATAATGAAACCATAGGTCGTTTTCCGTAACTGAGTCAATTTTTAAAACCATGCATGAAGCGAAATAAAACATAGATCTGTTGAACAATGTGAGGCATCAATCAGGGAAGAATCTCACCTTGTGATAGAAGAAGAAAATAAGCAAGAAAAAATTTAATGAAGTATATGATATAGAAATCTAAACAATTCACAAGTCTTGTACCTGTTGATAGTCGATACAGAGGAAAAGTTGTAAACGATTAGATAACTGAAATAAATGACCACCATAGTAGAGGTTGTACTAAATTGCATCTAAGAATTCATTAAAGACACATATGAGAAATGTGAAATAACAGAAGAAACACATAACCCAGTCTTGACGGAAAAAAGAGTCTTCAGTCTGCCTTGTATTAATTTTGGCGAAAGAAATATTATCTGGTACAATCGGCCAAAAGGGGAAAATCCATTGTTCCTTCTTTCAAAATTATACTTATACAAAATTAAAACGTTTTGAATTCTAATCATTCTAAAAATTTCGGTTACAAATGGAAAATGAAGTGTTTCACTTCCTTGTCTCTTGTCTTCCTCCACGTGGGTAGGGCATTTTCTTTTCTTGTTCTCTGGCTCTAAAATTAGGATGGGATGGCCCTCTGTTACTACTTGCCTCCAGAATTATGCCCTTTCCCCTACTCGATACAAATAACACACCTTTCTACCAACTGGGCTATCAGCTGGGAAGGTTCAACTTGGTCGTTTGCCTCGAAAGTGTAGCAATTCTTTGCCAACTGTGGCAATATTTTTCCTACTTGTCGGTCTTTCGTGATGATAGACCACAATTGCAACCTTGGTCTTATCAACCATTTATCCACTTGGGCGATATTGACCTGACTTACCTGGGATAATTCAATTTGTCCTTTTTCCCCATTTTCCTTGATATCCAGCAGATGTTTGGCTATGTTAATTTTGCCCAGTGTTCCAGCACTACCTTCTTTATCGAGATCTAACAAATTTTTATTTATCAAGCTGAATATTTCTTCATAATCATCTCTCATCTCTTTAGCTCTTTTTCTACTCTCGGATATATTATGTTCCCATGCCTTCAGTAAGATGTTACCTCTGTTTTTCTCTGGGATAGACAACTCGAAACTGATGGCCACCTCTTCTTTCGTTGTTGCTATAACAACTTCTTGGAAAGCAACCCGAGTTGATGAAGATTAAATATGGCTTAAAAGTGTGTAAACAGGTTCTACTGGTTGATCGTGCTAAAATTGTTGTCATAGTTAACTTACCACCACCAAAGTTAGTGCACCATTTGAAGAGTACATTGGGTCATACAGGGTATTATAGAAAATTCATAAGGGGATATACACAGATAACCATGCCAATGGAGAAGTTGTTGAAGAAGGATACTAAGTACCAGTGGAATGATGAATGCCAGAAGAGTCTAGATATTTTGAAGGAGAAGATGGTTACTGTGTCGATTTTAGTATTTCCATATTGGTATAATAATTTCATGTGCATGTAGATTCATATGCAATTGCATTAGGAGCAGTATTAACCCAACCAGGAGAAGGTGATATATATCACCATATTTCTTTTGCAAGCACAAAATGTTTAGATCATAGCAGAACTGCAATACTATAAAAAGAGAAGGTCTAGCTATGGTGTATGCATTGCAGAGATACATAGATTACTTGTTGGGATAAGAATTTAATATGTTTACAAATCATTCAGCTCTGAGATACTTATATAATAAGACAGTGTTGGGGGGAAGGATATGCAGATGGCTATTATTATTTCAGAAATTTGACTTTGAAGTTGTGGTGAAGCCTGGAAGATTGAACACAGGACCAGATCACTTGTCTAGGATAACAAATGGAGAAGAGACCAGTAAATTAAAAGACAACTTTCCAAATGCACAATTGTTTTCAGTACAAATTGCAGATGAATATTTTGATGACATTATTGAGTTTTTGAGTACAGGATTTCCACCAAGAGAATTTACTATTGCGTGGAAGAAAAATTTGGTAGTCATGGCTGCAGATTATCAATTGATTGCAGGTCATTTATAGAAACTTGGAGAGGATATAATCTTGAGGAGATGTGTGATGGAGCATGAAAGAACCATTATTTTGGCAGAAGCGCATGAAGGTATTGCAAGAGGGAACTATGCGGGAAAATCTATTGTGAAGAAGGCATTTTGCGCAGGATTATGGTGGCCAACAGTTCATAAGGATTCAAAGGAATACTGTCAGAAGTGTGATGTTTTTCAAATAGATGGGAATCCATCTAGGAGGGATGAGATGCCATTGAGACCATGGGTTACTTTACAAGTGTTCGATAAATGGGAAATAGATTTTGTAGGTCCAATTAACCCACCAGCAAGAAGATCAGGAGCCATATATATTATTACAATGATGGAATACTTGACTAGATGGGAAGAGGAAACACCACTAAAGGATTGTAGCACAGATACTGCAACATGGTTTTTGTTTGAGAATTTAGTGACAAGATTTGGATGTCCAAGAATATCGATGAGTGATCAGGGGACTCACTGTTAGAATATGAATGGATGTGCTTGTTTTACCATTGACAATATCACTATTGTCACCCAACCATAGGCCGAAGCCACCCTCCGAGCACCTTGACCTTGACAGAGAGAAGAATCATAGTATAAATCCAATAGCCAAGCAAGGCTAATGCAACAAGCAATAAGTAACCAAATTTGATCAGAGAGTCCAACCCAAAATTAGCGCAGCACCTTCACCAAGACTTGCGCACAAGACTACCAGACTATAGTGCACACAAGTGACTTTCTGCGTTTCTGAGAAGTGTGTCAAATGAGAGACTAGCACCCTGTATTTATAGTAATCCTGGCAAACTGCCTGGGCCGACTTCTCATTCTGGGTACTAATTAATTCATATTAATTATCTCTCTCAGCCGACATATTTTCTATGGTTACGCTCACTTATTTTCTTTCTTCCAGAACATTTTAATCTTGTCAAAGGCACAATGGAGGTTCATACCTCCCGAAGCTACCATAATATCAACACTCCCTCCTAGCTAGGGAGGTATAACTGATAATGGTCTTGAGAACAAACAAACCATTCAACTGGTAGCATCATGAGCACCGTCATTATTATCCAAATGGATAATCTCCATGACAATTGGTACAATATCAATTGATAGAACACAATTGTGTTTATCCATGGTAGTACACAACTACTCAAACCGTGACACATAGTCACAAACAGTGGAACATATCCACCATAGTAGCATATCTCTACTGTATGGAGACATAACAATCATCTGATATCAACCTACACAGAAAATATTGTTATCATATAAACTAAATCATCTGGGCCATTCTTTCACTCACATATGTGAGATCTGAAAGAGTATATTCCCTCAAAATAAAACATCAACGATGGTCTATCTGGACTATTCTTCTCAAGAAAGGAAGAATAATTGTCCTGATTTCTAATCCTGGACCATTCCCCACCCTGGGCCATTCCTCTGACACTAAAAAAAGTGTAACCTGGAGAGAATGAATATGCCTTAAGGAATGCATGTCCCTGATTGTTGAACCTGGACCATTCCCCACCCTGGGCCATTCCTCCGACACTAAACAAAGTGCAACCTGGAGAGAATGAATCCACCCTAAGGAATGACTATCCAAACCATTTCCAAAGGAAATGACTGTCCTGCACCAACCTCCAAAACAAACCATTCCCCATGTTAACCACAATGGGAAATTGTTGTTCGGCGAGGCGATCCAATCTTCTTGAGTAACCCTCAAGAAGAGAGACTTCCCTAGACTACTCCCTATGTTAACCACAATGGGAAGTTGTTGTCTATGGTACATCAGCAATCCATCGAACCATTTTCATTACAAAAATGACTGTTCGATCTGGACCATTTTCCGAACTGGAAAATGTTTGTCCATCAAAAATCACAATCCACTTTTCGAACTGGAAAGAATCTACCCAAGCTGGACTATTTTTCAAACTTGAAAATGGTTGTCCTCAATTCAATAATATGTCAGTGCTCCCTCCCAACCTGGAGAGTCATTTATTCCCTTTCAACTAAGGGAGTTATTTCCACGATCCCCATTTTGTCTCAAAAATATGCAAACTTTATTCTGGACAAAGGTTTTGTCAGGATATTTGTTGTCTGCTCATCTATGGGGATATACTGGAGTTTTACTTATCCTTCCTGCACTTTATCTCAAATAAAGTAGTATTTGATCTCAATATGTTTTGACCTTTCATGAAACACTGGGTTTTCTGATAGTCTTATACAACTCTAATTGTCACAATGTATTGTGGTCAAATATGGAACCTGATCAAATAAATCGTAGATTAGCTTTCTCATCCATATTCCTTTTGTGCATGCTTCAAATGCTACAATATATTCTTCTTATGTTGTGTTGAGTGTGATAGACTTTTGTTTCCTGCTTCCCCAAGATATCATAGCGGAGCCCAAGCTAAAACACATCCCTGAAGTACTCTTTATGTCTTTTGCACTTCCTGCCCAATCTAAATCTGTAAATCCATGAAGTTGTATATCAATGGATGCGGTATATCTTAAACCATAGTTTATTGTCCCATGAATATGTCTTAGGACATGCTTTGCAGCTATCCAATGCTCATGTCTAGGTTCCACCTAGAACTGGCTTAGTGTATTCACGACAAAGAAAATGTCTGGTCGAGTATTTACCAAATCCATCAATGGCCCAATCAATTGTCGATATAGTGAAGGATCTACTGGATCAGAATCTAGATCTTTTACTTTTCTTATATCTTTAGTCATAGGAGTGTCCATGGATTTGCAATCCATCATTCCAAACTTTTGAAGGATCTTTATTGCGTACTTTCCTTGTCCAAGGAATACTTCACCACACTTTTTCCATACTTTTAGTCCCAATTAATAATGCATGAGACCAAGATCTTTCATATCAAATTCAAAAGCTAGTTCCTTTTTGCACTGGATGATGAGAGACTCTTCACCTGTTATGAATAGATTGTCAACATATAGTAGTAGAATTACAAGTGAATTATCCACGACTTTGTAGTAAAGGTTTGGATCTGCATGACTTTTGGAGAAACCAAGTCTCGTTAGATAGTTGTCCATTCTGGCATACCAAGCTCTTGGAGCTTTCTTGAGTCCATATAAATATTTCTTTAGCCCGCAAATGTGAGTGTATCTGGAATGTACTTCAAACCCTTGAGGTTGTTCAATATATACCTCTTCTTCGATTTCTCCATTGAGGAAGGTTGTCTTTACATCCATCTGATGTAAACTCCATCCCATGGAAGCGGAAAGAGATATGATAGCTCTAATGGAAGTATATCTAGCAACCGGAGCAAGATAATCTTCTCCCTCCTTCTGGGAGAACCCTCTAGCTGTGAACCTTGCTTTATATTTATCCATGCTTCCATATGCTACATGTTTGATCTTATATACCCACTTTGAAGTTACCACTGATTTTTCTTTAAGTCTAGGCACAATTTCCCATACATCATTTTTCATAATGGATTGGTGCTCTTCCGTCATAGCTTCTTTCCATTGTTTCTTTTGAACTGCTTCTTAAAATGTGGTAGATTCTTCATCTAGAAGCTTTGTCATATATGTTGCATAGCTTTAGAATCTTTTAGGCTTCTTACTTTTTCTGAATGTTCCTTCTGGGACCTTGAGTCTTTCTGCGTCTTGTAAGGTAGCTTCAAGCTAAGCTGGTCGTTCCTTGGTCTTAGTTACGGTGTATGAATCAATGGTCTCACATGGTTGCATAGGATGATCAGGTTGTTCCTTTTCATCATTTTGGTTTTCTATGCTTTCTTCAATAGGTTCTTCATTCTCTTCTTCTTCTATAGTTTCTTCTATGGATTTCTTGAAAGCCATATTTTCATTGAATGTCACATCTTTGTTGACTTCAATCTTATGTTGTTCAAGAATACAGATTCTATAAGCCTTGGATGATTCTCTATATCCCACGAATATGCCCTTCTTTCCCGAGGGTTCTAATTTATTCCTTTTGTCCTTGGGAATGTGAGAGTAAACAAGACATCCAAAGATTCTTAGACTTTCGACATTAGGTTTCTTACCTGAGAAGGCTTCTTCTGGAGTCATGTCCTTCAATATGCGGTGAGGACTTATGTTCTGCACATATATTGTTGTCATGGTTGCTTCTCCCCATAAGAACATGGATAGACCTTGATCATTTAGTAGTGCTTTTACGGTTTCTTCAATAGATATGTTCTTTCTTTATACTACACCATTTTGTTGAGGATTATGAGGAACTGTTAGCTCCCTCCTAATCCCTGCCGATTTGCAGAATGCAACGAATTCCTTTGATGTGTATTCTCCTCCATTATTTTTTCTTAAGGTCTTGATCTTCTTGTTTGTGAGGTTCTCTATCTCTGCTTTGAATTCTTGAAACTTGTTGAATACTTCATCCTTTGTCTTCAGAAGATATAACCAAGTCTTTCTTGAGTAATCATCTATGAAGATTACGTAGTAAAGAGAACCTCCTAGAGATTTGATTGGCATCGGACCGCAAACATCTGAGTGTATCAGATCTAGAATCTCCTTAGATCTGTTGTTGTTTCTTGGGAATGGTTTCTTGATATTCTTCCCAAGAGCACATCCTTTGAAAATTCCTTCATGTGTAGACTGCAATTCTGGTATTCCTTCAACCATCTTTTTGAGAAAAGGTAATGCTTGATAATTAATATGAGTGTACCTTATGTGCCAAATTTCATTGGGATTGACTTCGTCATGTACGAGAGATTCTTCATTTTTTTATAGTAGTCTATATAGATTTCCTCCATGGCTTCCAATAACCCTAGCATTCTCTATGTTGGAGTCTTTATGCCAAGATAATACTTTTCCATCTATGAAATCTATTATGTTTCCTTTGTCTTCTAGGCAAGATATGGATACAAGATTCTTTTCTAAACCAGGTACATATAAAACATTGCTTAAATGAACATTGTTACCTATTTTTAGCTTGACAAAGGCTTGTCCAAATCCTTCGACTGGGTAAGTGATTTTGTATCCAAGATCTACCTTGTATGATGTCTTCTTCTCATTTAGATTTGAGAGTCTGGCTTGATCTCTCGTCATATTCCTAGAATCTCCACTATCGATTATCCACATGTCATATTCAATCATTCCAGTGAGTGCTGAGTAGTGTAGATGATTGGTCTTTTCACCCAAAACTTTGATTGACTAGTGACTGGTCATGCTTTGTTCCAAAACTTCAACTCTGACATTTATGTCTTCTGAGAAAGCCCAAATGTGCATTGAACTAGGGCGCATTTGAATAACTTCTCCTTGAACGAGATGCTCCATCACAAGGTGTTGGATCTGGGTTTTAGGGTTTCTGCAACTGCTCCTGCTAGTAACCCTAGCAGCAGCATCTTGGAATCTGCTCCTGCTAGTTACCCTAGCAGCAGTTCTTCAGCGAGCTTAGTATCCTAATGGTTATGCTTCCTTTCGGCAGTTAGACTGAATGAAGGAGTTGTGGGCCCATAACCTGCTAGAATATGAATGGATGTGCTCGTTTTACCATTGACAATATCACTATTGTCACCCAACCATAGGCCGAAGCCACCTTCTGAGCACCTTGACCTTGACAGAGAGAATAATCCTGGTAGCAATCCAATATCCAAGCAAGGCTAATTCACCAAGCAAGAAGTAACCAACGCTGATCAAAGAGTCCAGCCCAAAACTGGCGCAGCACCTTCACCAGGACTTGCACACAAGACTTCCAGACTGCAGTGCGCACAAGTGACTTTTGGCGATTATGAGAAGTGTGTCAAATGAGAGACCGGTGCTCTGTATTTATAGTAATCCTAGCAAACTTCCTGGGACGACTTCTCATTCTGGGTACTAATTAATTCATATTAATTATCTCTCTCAACCGACATCTTTTCTAGGGTTACGGTCACTTCTTTTCTTTCTTCTGAAACATTCTAATCTTTTCAAAGGTCACAATGGAGGTTCATACCTCCCGAAGCTACCATAATATCAACACTCACTTCATCAACAGGACAACTGAGGAAATGCTTGAAGATTTTAAGATATACCACCAGAAGAGTACTCCTTACCACCCTGAAGCAAATCAAATAGTGGAAGCCTTCAAAAAAAAATTGGAGAATTCCTTGACAAATATTTCTAATGTAAATAGAGATGATTGAGATTTGAAGGTACCAGTAGTACTTTGGGATTATAGAACTACCTGCAAGAAATTAATAGGAAAAACATCCTTTATATTGGTGTATGGATAGGAGGCAGTAATTCCATTAGATTATCTAATACCAAGTCTGTGCATTGGATCAATTACAGATATGACAAAAAATGGTGCAGCACAAGAAAGATTGACTCAAATGATGGAATTAGAAGAGGACAGAATCATGGTGGGTTTCCATCAATTAGTACAGAAAGCAAAGGATAAATCATGGCATGACATAAATATCAAGAAGAAGAATTTTAAGGAAGGATATATGGTTCTCCTTTATGACGGTAAATATTTGCAGCACCCAGGGAAGCTCAGAATGCATTGGCTTGGGCCATATCAGATAAAGTCTTTCACAGATGGAGGGGATGTACATCTGTAAGACTTAACAGGAAAGGAAGTTCAAGGAATGGTGAATGGTAGTCGACTAAAATTTTATAGGGACATTCGACCTACTAACTCTGAATAGTTGCAGCGCAACAAGTAGACTTGTACATATTGTAAATAGTAGGAGCTAAAAGAAGATAAACGAAGATAAAAACAGAAAAATGAAGAAAAAGTCAAAAATAAGTAATTAGGAGGAATAAGTAATTCAGGAATGAAAACATGCAACAAACAACAATTGGTGTGACATAATTTTGAATACTACACACAGGAAAATTATACACCGCGCAAATAACCGGAAAAAGTGAAAAACAAAACAGAACATTAATGATCGGGTTTATAAAAAGGAAAAACCATGGGAAAGTTCAACACTTATCGATTTTTTAGCAACTGAGCACTTTAGATTGCAAGAAAAGGGTGATTGATCAAGAGGAGAATTCATTCAATTATGTGCAAGACTAGTTAGATGGAACCCCTGAAGGTTGGCGCTCCCGGTCAATTTGTACGAGTAACCCGATAGTTAGGCATGAAGAAAGAAAGAATGGAAGAACCAGATAATTTTGTGGAGCTAGAGGACATGAAAACATTAAAGACTGAATCGATCAGTCCCACTAGGATAGAGGAAGAACCATCAACCGAGGAATAGGTGCAAGCGGGTCGGAGCATGTAAAACCCTAACAGCAGTGCGAACCCTAGTTCCAAAAACCCTACAAAAATGAAGGAAAAGGACAAACATAAGCAAAACGTTGTCACAGAAGAAGTCCTAGTCGAAGACATTATAGGACAACAAGAAATAGAGGGAGAAGAAGAAGAAGAATCCAAGGATGAAGCCACAGAAGAAAACCTAGTTGTGGGTCAGAAGAGGAAAGCACCAAGCGCAGTGGAAATTACTTTACCTCATCTTCCATAAGTTGTAGTCAAAGTGGAAGACATGTTAGGGAAGGTTCCAAACATAAAGTATGCAGACCATGATGTAACTGATATAGGGAAGTTTCTTGACTTCATGTTGGAAGTGTACTTGGAGGACATGGGGGAGGTAGGACCCCTAGGGAAACCTACTTTGGAGATCACGCAGTGGGTTACAGGTCTCTACAACTCAAGCATTATGAATCTGTTAGACATACCACATTTCGGGCGCAATAAAAATTTAGGCCTTTGTATGAAGAAAATATTAGCCAGGGTACATGGAGGTATCCTGTGGATGGATAGGCCAGTCCACATAGACGTGGATCTCATAGCTAATATCATAGGGCTTCCTACCAGTAGGGTAAATCCAAAATACTATTTGGAGAATAAATCCAGGGATAAAGAAATTGCACAAGAAGTAAAATCATAGCTCGGTACAAATAGGGGAACCCGAGGACTAATAATCAAGGATATTGATGACCATGCAACCAAGTTTGCTACAAAGTTGATGGCTTGCAAACTTTTTAGGAAGTGCGGAAAGGAAGAAGCTCGAGTAGAAGTTATAGAAATAGTTGTGCAGTGTGAAAAGGGCATAGTGTTCAGCTGGGCACCATACTTGTTGAACCAATTTTTGATAGATTGCAGAGATGCATAGGATAATGGAACATAATTCCATTACTCCTGGTTGCTAATATTGATAGCATTGGTGGGTTGGAAGGAGCCCAATTTTTTATCTTTTTTGGACAGGAAGGGAAAATGTTATGAAACATGCTATGAAACTTTGTGGCGGGAAAAGGACCCCAAGAACCAGCAAGCAAACAACACAATATTTTCCATGTTCTTGGAGGATATGCAACAGAAGATAGCCAATGTTTGGAGGATCCCAATTGAAGTGGTTCAAGGAAATGAAGGGATTTCTAATTTCAAGGCTTCAAGACATCATTTATGGATTCAAGCCATAAGGGATCCAAAGAAGAAGTGGTTGGAAATGAGATATTTCACATCACGGGAAGAAGTAGATTGGATTGTGAAATATCGGCCTGTGTAGTTCCAGCAACAGAAAATAAAGGAACAAAGCCTAAGGAGCCAGCAGAAGTAGGAACATCAAAAAATACAAGCAGTCCAATAGAAAATACATGGAAGGCTGCAAAGCACAACCAAGCTTCAGGAAACAGCGCAACAATCAAAAATCCAAGAAATAAAGAGACAGTGTCAAGAACAGAAGTAAAAGGGGATGGCGAGAAGGGATATATCTCTCTCCCAAAGGAAACAAAATATGGGGAAGCAACAAAGAATAAAACTTAGGTGCAGACCTCAACCCCAAAAAAGAAAAGAATAGGAACACAGGAGGAAGAAATAAGGAAAAAAATGAAGTATCACAAGAATCCTCTAACCATCACTATTACAGAGGACGATGTCGAGTTGGCCGCAGACAAAGTCCAAGATAGAGGAGAGGATGTAGTATGCGCAGCAAAGGCACAAAGGGAATAAATCATGGAAAAATTAGTAGAATTACATGACATATTACAGAGACTGCAACTAAATATAGCACACCTTCCAACAACGCAACGGAAAGAACAAACATAGAAAGAATCTATGCAGAAAGAGAAAAAAGAGACAGTGAAGACAGTAGCAGTGAGCAGTGACATATTCAAAGTTACACAAGAAATGTTGGAGATGGATGAAAACATAGCGCAGAGAAGTAAAGGACGTGGAGCATTTGGATTTGGTTATGGTGAACATACCTACAAAGGCACTATATGGATTACAAGAGAGTGTAATGCAGGAGGTACAGTCTAGAGCTAGGGAGGATGCCACCAACCTGGTGCTTGGCCATGAGGTGAAGGAGATTTTTCAAGTCACATGTGATTAGATCATGCTGGAAAATGAGGAGGAGAAGCAATACGCAGATAATTTAGAGAAGAAGCTTACATAGGTATACAGGATCATACCATATTGCACGCAGGCACATGAAGTTACAGCAAAAGAGAAGATACAACAAATTGTGTAGACCATGGAGAGATACCAACAAGAGATAGAGAACTTAACATAGAATTTAACTATGAGCCCACCTCTAGAAGTACGGGAGAAGAGAGAAAAAGAGGCTACTATGCACATAGAGAGTATAGTGCAAGAGTTTAAAGAAGTAGCAGAATTGTATAACGAGACTGCACATATTTGGACCAACCTAGAAGAGGATGAAAATATCTAGCAGCTTTAGCAAAGGGAGGAAAAAATGAACGTGGCGGTTTAGGACTTGAAGAAGAGGTAAAATACCATGGACATATCCCTAAGAATGAAGGTTGCACAGGATCTAAAAAACTTGCAGGCAAAATTAAATACTGTGCAGAAGGAGAAACAAGAAAGGTGGGCTCAGTTGGAGCAATTTCAGCAAGCAGAAGGAATGATAGATGAGATCCAAACAGAGAAAGGGATATGGGAATAGATGCTAGAAGAAAGTAGAGAAGTTCTAAGAGAGCACATAAAAATGCAGGATTTGGAGACACTAGCAAGGAAAAGCACAGGAGCTGAGGAGAAATCGACAAAATTGGGAAAGAATTTTCATGCACTGGAGGTAGCGCTACAAAAGGTGCACTAAGGCTAAGTGGCTTGGGAAGAGCCACATGTTAGTGTTGGGGGGTTGTTGGAGCAACAATGTTTGGAGAACAACACAAAAAATGAGGAAGAGTGGACTAATAAGGATATCACACCACATTTTGAGGAAAAGCAGCACAGGCGACAGGATTTGTAGAAATCTGGTGTAAATGTGGACAAACCTAGCTAAGTTAGGGTTAGGGTTTTGGGATTTATTGTAAGGGTTTATAACCCAATTTTGTAATATAAATAAGGGGTATGAGGTATATTAGAGGATAATCATAATAATCCAATTGTTAATGTATGAGTGTGACAAGTCTATTTTGGAGTTTTTTGTGATTCGAAGTCTATTTTGAGATATGTAGAGCTCGGATGAGGTAGAAGTAGTTGAGGGTCAGATCGCAATATGTGGAGCTTGGTGTGATCCTGGCCCGCCTCACTACTCTTTACTATGATGTAATGTGTGCAACAACTTTTGATGAATAAGAAAAGAAGCAGAAGATCTTTGTGGACGTAGCCCCAGAGGGGTGAACCATGGTAAAACTATGTCTGCAATGTGTTTTTTATGTTTTACTATCTCTACAGTTATGATTGAATGGTTAGATAGATGAATGGATGGTTTATTTACAATTCACACTAGAATAAATATGCAAATGAATGAATGAATGTATCTGATGAATATTGTAATAAAATGCATGGTTAAGTAGAAAGAACATCCCCCAATCCCCTCCATGATTGCAGACATCTATGTCCTGCAGCCCCCCATAAACCGTATTGGATGAGACTGTGTTGTGCACTCTGTGCGCGGTGTAGCCTTCTGGTTTAATAGAAGGGTCGATGGTGATAAGGGTTTTTTTGGAGAACTAAGGTAGAACCCAGGTCATCCCATAAGTCCAACAAGAGGGGAGGTTCTAAGAGGGGGTACAAGGGGGAATTGTGTATGTGTATTAATCCCAACCCACCTTTCTAAAAAATGTATTATGTATGAACCTTCTAATTTCATTTTTGAGTGTATGAAAGCCCCGATAATTGAATACATGAAACATGTTTGGTGTGAAAAGTCACTTCACATATTTATTGAGAGCATGGGGATGAGTACCATAAATATTGGGGAATGTGAGAGTAAACATGCATGGGAAAAAGAGAAATTTGAATGGGTATGGTAGACAATTATTACGTGCAGTTTTTGGGACAACAAGGAAGAGCTAAGTGCTAGATATTTAAGGCAGCGATATTGGGAATATGTGGCATCTTGTTGGAGATTTAAATTCATGAAGAAGAAGGTTTTTAGGCCTGTAGAGTGAGATTCGTGTAAGATATTACCCCAACAACAAGTGAGCATGATGTTATGATATTTTTCTATTGCAGTTGACCTCCCTAGGGTCCCTAGCAAGAGATATTCTTAGCCAACCTATACTAGAGCCTTGGAGGGAAGTGGGAAGGACCGAGGAACTATGCAATGAAGGGGGACCCCATTCCTTGGGTTATGCAGGTTGAGGGGAAGAGAGTTGGTGGATTGGGATAGTTGTAGGAAAAATCAGCTTGTTGTGGGTTATGTTGGGCTATGAGTGGACAATAGAGAGACAACCTTTCTTGTGGAATCGTAGCCCCAACTTGGGGGTGACTTGTTGTTGATATTTGGAGAAACAAAGCTATGGTTGGGTGGAATGTCTATCCTCTGCCATTGGTTACACATTTGTTGATAAAAGATAAGTGTTTTATCTTTCTTTTTATGTTCTTATTTATGGGATTTATTTGTTATTCGTAAACTCCGAGTTTTAAGCATTTATATTCCACTATGTGAATGTTAATTTAGTTGCATTCATGTTTTAAAAATGTTGTTAGATGTGTGGGTATTTTTAGCATGCATGCATTTGATTTAATTGGTATTAGAAAAAATTAAATTGTTGGGTTTAGTAGTGGGGGCACTACAGATTGGTATTAGAGATTTTGGTTCAACACTAGACCTGCATGACCCAAATATCAATGCAAATTTGGAAAATTCATTGTTGTAGAGTTTTGATCTATGATATATTTGGGAAAATTTGTGAAATTGGAGTGAAATCCCCGAATTTCTAAGCAAATTCGAGCCAAATTTTCACTCATAATGGTTGAGGAGATGGTTAATGGCATTGATCTGCAAGTTGCAAAGTTGAATTTGGCCTGGAAGGTTGAATTTTTTGTTTTCATGGTGACTGAGTTAGTAAAATTAATGGCTCAGATCACGTTCATCTTGGAAATCAACTACTAAGATCCATTTTGGATTGGTTAAAATTTTCAAGTTCACCGAAGATAATTTAGGAAAAAATTATAAATTTTGAAAATTATATTTTTGGGGGATTTTTGAAAAATTCAATAGATATGATGACATGGATCATACCCGAGATGTGGAATAATAGGGTCCACATTGACAGTGCCATGGTGGAGGAAGGTAGGGATCATGGCATAGATTTTGTTGAATCAACGACTGAGGTTGCTTTTGATTTTGAGATCGACGACCCAAATTCATCCTATATTTGGTGAAAATTTTCTAAGTTTAGGATTTAGGAGAAACTATATGGAGTACGCACCCTTTTTGTAGATCGTCGACGAAGGAAATTGTTGATCACTGATGGAGTGATCAAAGTTCGATGGAATTCTACAAAGTAAAAACATTTTCATAGATCGTTGATGAAGGAAATCGTTGATCATCAATGGAGTGATCATATTTCAGAGAAATTCTATGAAGTATGGAAGTTTTCATAGATCACCAATGAAAGAAAACCATTGATCATCGATGTGAAGGAATTTGTTGATCATCAATGTGAATGAATTCACTCATCATCGATGAAAAGGAAATATCCTATCATCGATTCAAAGGAAGTTGCCAATTGTCAATGAAGGGTTTTAATGATCACGGAAGAAGGGGAAAAGGAAAGAAAAGAAGAGGAGAAAGAGGAGGAAAGGTAAGGAGAAAATAAACAATTTACAAAAAAAAAAAAAAAAAAATCTAGAGCCAAAAACTTGTTTTGGCCATAATAGGAGCAAGGAAGCTTAGAATCAGATGAAATTTAAAGGGTATATCCATGGGGAAGAGGGATACAAAAGTGCCAACGAGAGCCATGGGCCAATTCTGCTTCAATTTTTTTTTTAAATGCAATTAGTGACTTTTGAAGATTTGGGTCGTGCTCAGTAACCAGGGCCCATAGAAAGATGGAACTATCATAGGGAGTCCAAAATGTAGGCATGAAGATACTTATTTTGGATTCTAGCGAAATTCTAAAGGAGTTGGAGTGGAGGTGATCAAATAGGGAAACATCCACTATTCCTGGGCACTTTTGGGGGATTTTTGAATTCTTTAGGAGAGGAAAAGGGACCTCAAATCACCAATCCATAAAAATTTATTTAGTCAAAATTTTATCTACTTATCAATCTAGAAAACTTTGTCTAGATGTAGTTTTTCCCATTTTTTCTCTATTTGGGAGATAGCTAGTTTTGGCTAAAAAAAGTCTAAGGCTAGAGAAATTGTTAAAATACAAAGTTGTCAATTCCATATTTATACAGAATTTGTCTAGAGCATCCAATTTCAAATATGAAAGATGTTGTGTGTTCAAAATCATAAATATTATATTCTCTTAATATAATTTTTTTTCTAATTCCTGATATATTTTCTAATTACATAGGGTAGAAGATGGCCTTTCAACTGAATTGCACCAGTAAAAATAGACCACAATTGAGTGGAAATGACAAACTTCAAAAGGTTGTAACTTTTAGCTCAGAAATAGGATTGAGGTATGCATATAGTCATTGGAAACATAATTTAGAGGAGAGTGTATATAAGAAATAAGAATCTTATTTCAATGCATTGATACTCCTCATAAATGTAATTGAATAATGAATTGTAACCTAATTAATGAAATATTTTACCAAATGCTTAACTCTAAAAAATAATTGTTGCATGCACATTTCTTATAGAATTAGAGGTACAAGAAAAATAGAATGAGGAATATATATATATATATATATATATATATATATATATATATATATATATATATATATATATATATATATATATATATATATATATATATATATATACATGGAGGACTCCCAAGGATATTACAACCATGAGGAGGAGGTAAAAGGTTTACATGTCATCATTGAAAATGCAGATACCGAGTCCAATGGACGTAAAATAAGAGTGGATCCAGTGAAGATGGTTGAGACTATGAGAATATTGTAGAAGGAATTGTAGATAAATAGAGAAGACAATGAAAGGATGATAATATATCTAGAGGATTTTCTACAAAGTCTGAATATGTTGTAGAGACAAGTCAATAAATATTCTGGCACAAAACAAGTATCAAGTGAAAGGAAAGTAGAAGCATCCATATCTCATGATAGGAGAGATGATCATAGAGGATTTGGGAAATAAAGGAGTTACAGTAGACATCATCATCATTCACGAGGACACTCGAACAAAAGAGAACATGCACGTTCAAGGTTAGAGAGCAGCCAAAGTTTGTCCCATGTTAGGAGACAGAGGAGGAGGCCCAAATCAAATATTTTTCAAGGAGAGCTCAAGAAGCTCAAGCCACCATTATTTGATGGAGAGCATAGGAAGGGAGAAGATGTTGAAGCTTAGTTGTTGGGCATGCAGAAATATTTCTAGTTGCATGATTTTTCATCAAATGTAGAAGCCAAAATTGCAATCTACCATCTTTAAGTAAAAGAATCTATGTGATGGTATCAGCTCAAGCAGATTAAGCACATTGATAAGAAAATAATCTCATGGAGGTAGTTCAAATATTATTTTTAGAAGAAATATTTTTCAGAGCAATATTATGAAAAGAAAATGCAAGAGTTATTTGAACTCAAGCTTGGAAGCATAACAATGCATGAGTATGAGAGAAGATTCCTTGAATTTTTGAGGTATGTTGGCTTCATAAAGGATGAGAAGGTAAGAATCCAAATATTTTTTAGTGGTATACCTTATTTTTATAGTGATAAAAATTATTTTGATGAGCCCAAGACCTTGGAAGAATCCATAAGAAAAGATAATTGTCTTTATGAACAAAGCAAAAGAAGACCATATTTTCAAAATGCTTGGGATGATAAGAAGAGAGGTAAGATGGATCAGAGGAAGAAAGGATTTAGACCACCATTTATCAGGAACATATATAAATCATATCATCAAGGGAACCCAGCAAAAGGTGAACATAAAATGATAGACTCCTTGAGGAAAATTCCAAGACATCATCCCATAAAGTGTTGGCGATGTGAAGGAGGCCACATGTACAAGGATTTTCCTCAAAAGGGAGATAGGATGTGGAATATACACACCATTCAGGAAGATGTTACAATGGATAACGTAGGTAGGAGCATGCCAAGAATTTATGCAGCCTTGGACAAAAAACAAGAAAACTACCAATCCCGCATGATTGAGGTAGAAGGTAAGATTGATAATTAACCCATAGCTATTTTGAATGATTCTGGAGCTAGTCATAGATATATAGATCCAAAAAGAGTTGAAAGGTTTAAATTGAAGAGATGTAAACAGGAAAAGTATTGGTTGGTTCAGCTAGCGACTAGAACCAAGAGAAAAATCAATGAAATTATCAAGGATTACCCAATAAGCATGAATGCAATTATCACTAAGGAAGATTTGAACATTATACCACTTGGGTTATATGATTTATTAATTGGTATGGATTGGTTGGAAAAGAATCACATTTTCCTATATTGCTACTAAAAATATTTCACATGCCTTGATGAGGAAGGAAATTTAGGGATGGTGCAAGGTATTCCAAGACCTATATCCATCATAGAAATTTTAGCATTGCAGCTAAAAACAAGTTTTAGGAAAGGATGCCAGATTTATGCATCCCATATGGAATATCCGACAAGGGATAAGGAGCCAAATCTAGAATATTATCTCGTATTAAAAGGAGTATGAATATGTGTTTGGGGATGTTTTAATATAGGGAAACATATACAAGTTCTACTAGTAGTTCATCACACAGAGCAATATATACAACTTAGTACTATACACACATACACAGACATATAAGGAAGAATACAAAAAAGTAGTAGGAGAACCAAAAATATGCACTTTATTATGTACAAAAACAACCTTATTTTCTTTGTTACATAGCCACATATATATATATGTGTGTGTGTGTGTGTGTGTGTGTGTGTGTGTGTGTGTGTGTGTGTGTGTGTGTGTGTATTCAGTTACATGGAAGTTACAACCTCCTAACGGCCTCGGTCGGTCGACCCAACTGGATAGTTGACCGACTTACACACTTGACTTAGATAGTCGATTGACTTAGATATACGACTTGGTCGACTATCAGTTCTAGTCAACAGGGCCGACTAGCCCAAAAAACATCTCCCCCCACCTCAATTCCTTGCTCACCCCGAGAAAAGGGGAGGTTGTGAATATTACATTGATAGAAATTTCAGAGAAAAATATTACAATTTTTTGAATGAGACAAAGAATAAATAAAATCATTGACTTCATTGGATCTTTGCGGTTTCCTTTTCAGATGTTTCTATTTACTTTTAGATCATTGTTGATGCAATTTGAGAAGAAAATATTTTTTGTGATTATGAAGAATTATACGCTTGACATGATGAGCTCATTCAGTATAGATCCTTCAAGATGGTTTGGTCAATCTGAATTGCGTGCTTCTAGGATAGGAGACTTTGACTGAAAACTTGATTTGATCACCAATCTCTCCAGATGTCTATGACTGCTATGGTGGTCTTCTAGTTGGAAGAATGACTCATCCATTCCTCTCTACCCCCATCCCTTGTTGATGCATAAGGCCAACAAGTGTTAATCCCACTTATTAGATATAAGATTGATCCACTCGGCAACTAGTTGATGAAGAAGTGCATTAGGTTGAATTATGTTGTATCCCATCAATGTTGTAGTGCATTACTGTTGATGGAGAGAGGACCTTATCTCCTTTGCTAAAACAAGAGAATATCTTGATGCCATTGGGAGAAATTAGTCCCACCTAGAAATAATATCCATGAAAATGGATTTACTGTCATAGCTCTCACTCTGATCTATTCTCATGCAAACATTCTTTGCTTCCAGTTGATTTCATGTGTCTTCCCTCAAGTACATTTTATAACATATTTGGCACGAATATGGGGTGGATGCTAGTGGAGGAAATGGTGTCATCGATTATATGTGTACTGCCCAATATAATTATCACTAATATGGATGAATTGTCTTATCGCAATACCAACTGACTCAACTTGGCCTGAAAATTTTGGTCAGTTGTTCCAATTGAGGTTGCATTCTAGTCGATGGGCTTGACTGGTCCTTCAAAAATTATTCCCCGTACTTGGTTACCTCACATTATATTTATAAAAACTTCAATTAAAAAAATGAATATACAAAGAAGATGAATAATGCCAAATTGAGTTTTATCTCCATTATTTTACTCTTCGGTGAATGAATCTAGGGCTCTTGATTATGCGGGTTGCATCTCCTCTCACAATTGATATGTTTGGTCGATTATTTCTTCTAGGATTGTTTCATGCCACTTATATAAGTGCACAACTGGATTTAATGTTGTAACACATTTTGTCTAGTTGTGATTCCTCTATTCCTTTGAATACAACTTCTAGAGTCACTGAATGGTGACTCGTAGTCTGAAAATAGGATTCTGACATGGTCAGATTGAAAAATTGGAATCTATATCGATACAAGGAGGAAACACCTAACCGATGTTGTTGTGATGGTTGTTGTGGTAGGTTTTTAAATATGGTCTAATATATTTTTGGGACCATGTGATGTAGATGCTGGGTGAAAATGTACCATTCACCAATTGAGTATTGTACCTCAAGTCCCAATGTTTTCATCTACACCAAGTAACCCAAATTATTCGTTATGGAAGCATTTTGCACTGAAGTCAAATCAGGATCAAATTTTTCTTTGACCTAGTGTATATATTTGATTACTTGGTCAATATGAGCTGCAACATTGTCCATTTCTATTTTCACCTTCTTTCCTTATTGGAACCATTATCTTTCTTGTTGTGAAAGCTTTAGTTCTAGTTCCTTTTTCCTTTGCAATCTGGGTGGACAGTGTTATTTTCATTCTTTAATCAGGTGTCATACTCTTCGTTTTATTTAAGTCATACAACACGGTTTTATAGGCTCTCAATTTTTTGAATGTAGAGGTGAAACATGTCAACTAGATGCTCACTACAGTGTTTAGTGCAACTGCTTGATTAATTACCATGTCTAAACTTTGTCTAATTTATTTAAATTGGTCGTATTCCATCTGGGGGATAGTTGTAGTCTAGTTGATGAATAGATATTGGTTTGTTGCAATGTTCTAATTGTGTTGTTGTTTGATCTTCTTATTTTCCTCCTTTAGTCGACTGAGTTCCTGCTATCCATGGAGGTTTGCTTCAACTACTGTCTCAACCAGTCTTTTGATTGCTTCAATAGGGTCAACCTGCTAAGTCAATATTTTTGTGTTGAGTTTATCTTTTACCAAAGAAATTCACTCTTGCAATGCTCCTAGTTATTTTTCCTTCCTTTCTGCCAGCCTTTCCCCATCTTTCATTTCTCTTTTCCATATTTTCACTGACTCCTTTGCAACTTTGATATATAAATCAAATATTTGAACATCGGATGCCACAAATGGGTTGAATATCATTTATGTTTTCAAGTTAGATTAGACGACAGGCATGAAAAATGTAAATGTGGTGACAATGGATGTGGTTTCCTTTCTATGGACCGACTTCTTCCTCTTTTGTTTTTGGTATCTTTTGTTGATCGGCATTGGCTTTATCTACATATTTCTTCTTCATTTTTTTCAGGATCCTTCTCCTTGTCTTTATCAATGTTATTTTATAGGTCCTTCTCTCTGTTGACCCATTGTTAGTGTTTATTTTTCCCTTATCCTGCAAATTCGTGTGATGTGTTGATTTCTACGGGCCTGCCCCTTCTTGTTGCTCTTTGTAATTTTTATTTTTTTTTTGGTTCCTCTTCACCTCCTTGGTCGGTATTCTCAAGGACTTATGTTTTAGTTGTCAACAACTATACTAGGATATTATCAACTAATTGATTCAAAGGGATGGTTTGTCCAAAGTCTTGATGATGGAGTTCTCTGTGTCCCTCCATGTTTTGTTGTCCTTGTTCTTATTTATCCTTGTGTGTTGATTCCTTCTAGTGAATTGACTATTGTTTTATGGCTCTTTCTGTATGGGTCAACTTTTCTAATTGAGTCGACTTGTATGAATGAGTCAACTTTCTTGTATGGTCAACTTGACTAGGATGGTTGACTTTAATAGAGCCTTTATTCCATGCCACCATTATTTTTCGATACGTCAACTTCTTCTGAGAAGAGGGGAACTGACTCATCTTATTCATTTGTGTTATCTCCCTCTACCTCGTTAGACTGATCCAATAGTGTTTCTTCGGATGAAAATTGAAGGTGCATCTTTCTTGTTATTCTCTATTGGGAAGGTGCCTTCTTCCCTGGTGCTCTTTCTTAGATAATTGCAATTGGATTGGTTGATGGGGATTCTATTATCAAATCAATTGTGCTCTGTGGATTTATTTTCCTCTTTGTGATAGTCTTGGTGGCCAGAGTAGGTCGATGTGGTTTCAGACGACTTCTTCCAACAGTGTTAGTATGATTGGTACTTACTTCTTACTGATTTTCCAACTTTTGCTTCTTTTGTCTCCTCATTTCCGCATGCTTTTCAATTGTTTCTTTAGATTTCATGGATTTGGCGTGGGTTTCTTTAATTTGAGTCATGGAATCTTTGAATGTTGGACCAACACTCAATTACATGATTTTCCACGTTGTAGTCGTCTCCTAACAAGATTATTTATCCTTCTTATTGACCCGTTGGAATACTTTATGGGCAATTCTGCCGAAGTTTGCTTTCAGGTTTGGGTCCTCAAAATTGAGTGGTTGATCTGACTTGAAAACTTTCTTCCAATTAATGTCAATATCTACAAGCTGTGCATTCAACACAACTAATTGTTTTTCCTTTTCCCCTCTTTTTTGATAATTTATCTTTGTTGGTGTCTATCTTATTGGGGACTCCTGTTGGATGCCAAGGGATTACACAAAGAGTATAGTATATACTTATACTTCTTTTTCTTCCTCTTTCTCAACATCAGTGAGCGGAGTTATGAGATTCAAGTCTACCTCCAATACTTTAGGGGAACTTGAAATTATTTTCCCATTTTCCTTTCTAATTCTTCAAAAATTTGTAGTCGTGTCGGTTGGTAGGCCAACTCCTTAGGTGTCAATGCCAACTCAAATCCACACCAGACCTTGGTGGTTTTGATACAACACTAAATATGGTAGGGGGTGGTAGTGATCGATGGACTACATGTTCCACGCTCCATCTATGAGAATCATACTTTAAATTCACTACCCATGTTTTGAACATCTCGTCGGCCAAAAGAGATTATGATGATCCCATTTCCCTAGGTGTGAGAATGTGGTAATTCTCCATGGAGGGTTTTCTCTTTGTTATGAATGTGGCTTCTCCAAATGAACTGAACTGACTCACAAAACTCCATATCAAGAGGGATGGAAATCTAATTTCCCAACCTTGCTACTGGAATTCGCTGCAGTTTCTCTTTATTATGACTGCAAGGTTTTCTTCCTAGTTAAACATTTCCCCATTTTGTAGAATCCAACCGATGGGCTCCAACATTGTTAGTTTGACATATGATGCCCAGCTTGTGATGGTGAAACATAATGATACAATGACACAAGTCCATTTTTCATGCATAATTATAAATTTATTAGTGTTAAGGCTCTTAGAGTTCTTTGCAAAGGTTCCTCTTTTGAGATAGTGTATCTATTCGGCTAAATTGGGGGCTTTTGGGATTGACACTCCCCCATTTCGTAACCCTTTGATTCTATGTATTAAACCCCCTGTGATTTTGAATGGGTATTCAATCCATAGGTGGTTTCTATTGTATAAACAGATTATGAACTTTGTTGCTTCTTCTTTCCATCCCCTGAGATCTATTATCTGTGGGGCACCGAAATAATGTCGAATGCCATCTCTTTCAATAAATTTGGTTTCTTCCTTCCACATACCAACCTCCATGCCCCAAGATATGAAGTTCTACCAATGTTTATCCCAAGTGATTTCCTCCATATGATCTTGTCGAATGTTGTGCATGTGGATTTATAGCTTAGTCGTTGTAGTTGTGTTAAACTTTTTGCTTAGTTCTTGGCTCTACCAGTGATCTTGTACTTTCCCCCTCATTCTCAACATGTTTTCGAATTGTTCTTGGTCGAGTGGAATAATTGATTTCAAAAGAGTTGGAGTTGAGTGATCACTTGTAGTTTTTGGGTTTTTGTGCTTGGATGATTGAGAATAAAAAGAAAGTAGCAAAGTCATAAGCGTCATTGATATTTATAGGTGGGGAAGCGAAGGATGAATTAAATTTGAGCATCGGTATTGGGGATTCACATGTTTTGACATTTATGGTGGGAATAATTTATTGTTCTATGAGTGGATAGATGTGCCAATAGTGAATTGGTGGTTGATTGTGTCTCGTCAAGCTTTAATTGCATTGGAATTTTTATGTTGGTCGATGCTCCCGACTGGGTCGGTTTCTTTTTCTTGATGAATTCTTCTAACTTGGTCGACCCTTAATTTTTTGTAGGCTTGTGTAGTCTAGTCAATTTGGTCCTTTTGGTCGATCTAAGATCTTCGATCGAACCAACCAAACATGTTGGATCCTTTTCCTTTGTCAACTTTGTTCATGTTTTCTTTTCTATAGTCGAATGTTTTATGTCAGTCAGATATATAATGATCATGATCGTTTGATTTATAGATTGCATGCGTATTTGATTTAAGGAATCCACACTTGCTTGATTTGGATATTTCATGTTTGCTTGATTTGGATATTTCATGCTAGCTTGATTCCCTTTCTCATTTGTTTAGGGGTTGTTGAAGATCCTATTTCGGAGTTAAGATTTATGTCAACTTCTTTTTATCTTCTTTGTATTATCAACATGATCTCCATGGGATATGTTCTCTCTTCATTTTTTTATGTATCAGATGGAAAGATGTTCTTCTAGTTGTTTCATGGTCACTAATGTATTCTTAAGGAGTTCCCTGTCCATTGACACTTTCATACCTAACTCTCCATAACCAACTATTTTTTCTCTTCTATTTTATTTTAATATTTATTTTTCTTTTCTCTCTTTTATTTATTTATATCTTTCTTTATTTCTTTTATTTTTCGTTTTGACTTGACATAGGCCGCCACAAGTGATTTTCAACCTAGTCAATGCATGTTGGAGTCTCTGAAGAGCTTTTCACTAACAAGTGTCATGACTTTTATGTGTTATATTTCTTTAAGCGACCCCCTTGACCACTTTTTGAAACAAGTGCCCTTGTAAGGTTCTTAACTAAGCTGCGCCAGTCGATCGAATATCTTCAACCACATATGGGCCCAACCAAGTAGTTTTGAGTTTTTTAGGCTTCCCTTTTATCCGTCTGTCATACATTAGTATCAAATCTCTTGCTTTTATGTCCTTTTTTTTCAAGTGTTCAACATGCGAAGAGTTTTGTTGTTGCTTATAAAATTCTTGATGATGGAGAGCTAGGATCATTTCCTCTTCTAATTTAGTCAATTGATAGAAACGTTCTTTTTTGTTCAGTGTGAGGTCATATCTTAGTAAATATTCCAACGTTTCTGCATTTTCCCAAAATTGTAAGGGGCTTATAGCATCTTGACCATATACAAGTTTAAAGGGTGTTTGACTAGTCGACCTTTTATATGCATTCCTATATTCCCACACTACTACAGGGACCTTATTATCCCAATCATCCTTATCAATCCCACATATTTTTGTTAGTCCCTTGTGAAGAATTTTGTTGAAGGATTCAAATGCACCATTAGCTTAGGCTTGATAGGCCAATGTTTTTCTATTATCGATCATGAATTTATTTAGAAGAATTTGGATTGCCCCATTGATGAAGTGGGTTCCTTGATCATTGATTATAGTTAGGGGGCATCCAAATATTGTCACTATATTCTCATATATGAATTTTACTGCAGTTTATTTTTTGCATGATTCGACTAGTTCTTATTCAGCCCATTTTGTCAAGTATTCAATGATGGCAATTATGTACTTCGCTTCTATCCATTTATCTCTCTTTTGGAATGGTCCCATGAAGTCGATAACACAAATTTCAAATGGTAAACTAGGGTTTTGAGTGTAGGGGCATCTTATTTTTCCATAAAGGTCAACCCATCTTCCAACAACTCTCACATTATTTCACATTTTCTCTATAATCCTTATGCAAATTCGGCCACCAAAGGCCCGCCTAAAGTATCTTTCATGCTATCATGTCAGCTTGATAATTGCCTCTTGTAGGGACAATGTGAGATTCCTTTATTATATCTTATCTTTCATGTTCCAAAGTGCATCTTCTTAATAGATTGTCGGGTCCTAGTTTATTAAAGTATCCATTCATCAGAGTGAATGGTTTTTATTTTAATGCTAGAACCTTCTTTTTGTTTGCGGGAAGATCTTTAGGGGCCCTCCCCTCCTCCAAAAATTGTACTATTTCTTCTAAGTCCTTGGGGATGACCTCAACCAAGAGTAAGTGTGCATCACATAAGTTGTCATCTATCCATGTCATTTATTCTCTTGTTTCTAGTTGGGATAGATATTGGCACAGTGGGCAGACCCAGGGTTAATCATCAATATACTAAAAAAAGCAATTTAGAAACTGACCCTTTTGGCATCACCTACAGAGAAAGTGAAGTCTTACCCAAGGCATATAGAGGGGCTATAGGAACCAAGGTTCTCTAATGATGAGGGGAAGTGAGGCATTCACCATGTCTTTACTAACCATCTACTCATTTGTGCAGTTTCCATTATTAAAAATTACTTAACATGTGACGTACCATGTGTGCGACATTCCTTTACTTTGATATTCATTCAATTATTAGTTAATTCAGTGTGAAAAATTATAACATCATATATGACTAACACATTCATCATCATACTTAAGCATTATCATCATTATGCAATAGAATCATAATATGCAAACATAAAACATCACAACACACAGGTTTAATGTGGTTCACCCAACTTGGGCTACGTCCACAACGAATGACTTATTTTATTGGTCATTGATAATATTCTTACATCTTCGCACTACGCTACAAAATATGCAACAGTAACATTATCCAAACCCACCTAGTCGTTTTGTTGCATTGTGAGCTTCACACCTCAGTCATACCTAAAACATTATCCCTTTGATCAACTCAACTTTCCCCAAAAGAAAATAGAACTTCATACATGTCGAACCCTTTTACCCAAAAAACATTTACATATTTATACATCAAAATAGGGCTAAGCTCGTTACAAAGTGGACAAAAAGTCCTAAAAACCCAATGGTCTATAATTGTTTTTGACCTTTTGTGCCCTAGATCCATCACACTTCCTCCTATCACTCACTTTGACACCTTAAAGTTCACTCCGTCATGCATCTGGTCCATCTTATAAATGTATTTTCTTATATAACTTATTCTGGCATAGATCCCAAAATGTAACCAAAATTCTTGTTGGACAGACATTTTGAATAACTAAGTTTTGAAGAGTGCGTGCAAAAGCAGGAAAGGGAGCAGTTTGTAGGGTCAAAGCATAAGTCAAAGCACATGCAAAATAAACAAGGAAAAGTATCATGCAGGCACAAAATAAGGAAAATCAGTATGCATGTGTAAAATAAGGAAAAGAAACATGCTGGTGAAAAAGAAGGAAAAGCAGCATGTCAGCGAAAAAGAAGAAAAACAACTAGGACATATTAGGGTTTTGGGATAAATTGTTAGGGTTATGAGCCCTAATTCTATGTATACATATGTAAGGGGTTGGGGAGGAATAAATTGTTGAAAAGAGGGTTTAGTTTTATTATGAGGGATGATATTTACTTAGGGTTTTGGAGAGATTTTGCAAAGAGAGGTGTGCATTGCAGAGCAACTAGGCTAGATTGGGGATAAAATATGATGTACCTATTATAAGCGCAGTACATAGGCCTAAGGTGATTACAAAATGAAGAATAATATAGAATCCAACCATTGTGGATGTAGCCCAAGAATTGGGTGAACCACGTTAAATCATGTGTTTGAATGTGTCCTTTGATGTGTTTGTTCATGGATGTTTTGTTTATGCATGATTAGTATAGATATGTTTACTATATATGAATGATACAATGGGTTACTTATGTTGCAATTTATGTTATAAGGGTTATGCACAATATATTTTGTTAACTAATCAAAGGATATGAATAAATATAATGCGCACATGGTGGATAAATAGTAATGGATATGATGATAGACCCACATCCCCTTGTCCCTGTAGAAAATTGGTTCTTGTAGCCCTAGTAGATACCTCAAGTGAGACTTCCCTTGCATGTAGGTGATGTCAAAAGTGATGGTATCTAAAGGGTTTTGTTGGTTAAATAAATTGAATCTAGGGTCTTATAATTAAGCACCAACAAATGGTTTTGTTGTCGGGACCCAAAATCTATAATTGAGGAAATGTTTTGGACGTTGAATAAGAAAGAGATCATCGAATGGATAGAAAGGAAGGAACATGATTTTTCCAAAGGAGAGAATAGAAACCCCTAGATGAGCGATGAACAATTGTTACAAAGGTATGTGTTCACGGAGCTGTGTGATATTTTCTTTGGTGAATTTCTGATTATTTTGACTAAATGGTTAGAAAGACTAGTGGAGATGTTAAGCCCTAATATTGGCTCATTACCCCTTAATTGGGGTGTATTATATTAGTAATGTTATTTTATTTATGTCGGCTTTAGGCCATTAGTTGTAATTATACCTCCTAATCTCCTATATATACCAAGGAGACATTTTCATTTTGAATCATCTTGGACTTGAACATTTAAGTGGGGTAAAAGGAGGTTGCCCCCTCGAAGAGGCTTATTATCTAAAATCATCTCTTTTTCAAGGCGTTGAGTATTTTTTCTGTGTTTTTTCTATGCTATATTGATGTTTGGTTCTTAACATATGGTATCAGAGCTCAAGGTCTTGGGGTTTCGCTGCTACATCTAAGACACCTTGGAATTTTCACTATAACTTTGTTTATACAACGTTTCAGAAGGAACGGCTTGGAGGATATTTAGTATACAGATCAAGGTACGTTGGGTTCAAAATTCATCTCCTGAGGCCTTATAATTTTGGAGATATAGCCCGTACAAGATAGGGCTTTGGAATCATCCTGAACTAAGTCATTGTGGAATTTTCGCTATAAAAAAATTTATGTAATGTTTCAGACCCTGAAATCCAAAGGATATTTACAAAAATTAGAAAGGTATATTTGGTAAAAATTTCATCTTCTGGGTAATCTTAAATTTGTAGATACACCTTGTGTAAGATAAGGTATCTGACTAATCCTATTGACTAGTCTCAAGAAGGTGTTCTAGGTAAAAAAATCATAACTTCTTCCTAGAGTATCTGAATTGAGTGGGACTGGTTTTATTGGATTGTGGACAGTTTGTAGTATTGTGGGTGCGAGTTTCAGAATTTTATATCAATTATTTTTGGCGGGGCACGCTATACGAGTGAGATCTCTTGGAAAGACCAAAAATCGGCAAGTTGTGGGGAAGTTACCGTAAATTCCACTTGGCACATCCAATTTTGATCAGACCTATGGCATTGCAGAGAAGAAATATTAGAGAACTACATAAAAGAAAGTTTCATACCTAGAAGGGCCAAAAATTTGGAGATACAACAGAAGAAATATTGTCTAGCAGAACCACCTCAAAATCAAGGTTCAAAAGTGATACTTGGCCAACATGCCACCCAAAAAGGGAACTTCTACACCAACTAAGCCTCCAGAAAATCCTACTTGGACTCTTTATGAA
>ML779605.1:118463-168104 GCA_009831015.1 Picea engelmannii | reverse complement strand
TGTAATTATACCTCCTAGTCTCCTATATATACCAAGGAGACATTTTCATTTTGAATCATCTTGGACTTGAACATTTAAGTGGGGTAAAATGAGGTTGCCCCCTCGAAGAGGCTTATTATCTGAAATTATCTCTTTTTCAAGGCATTGAGTACTTTTCCTGAGGTTTTTCTATGCTATATTGATGTTTGGTTCTTAACAGGAGAATACCGGAAGATATCGTACTGCATCCCTAAGGAACTAGACCCTTGATTTGGTAAGATAATCGAATTGCATAAGTAATACTACTTCCCGCACAATCGATTTCTGGTTGAATAAAATACAGGGGGTTTATATTATGGAATTTGAAGTAGATTTTACCTAGTCATATAGTGTCACATAGAGGAATTTTCTTAAGGGTCCACATGGAAGGCTTATGAAATCATTGGGTACCTAGATAAAGATGTTGTTGTGCAACAAATGTGTGATGATGACTAAATATGACTAATAAGTGGCTTCACATACATAGGGGAACTAGGGGATTACCAGGGAATAGTCTGAAAGTAGGAAGGAATGAAAAAAGAAATGACTAAGGAAGGGAAGGACTAAGGATGCAAAGAAATGAGGAAGGTATACCAGAAGAAGAATATGAGTTTGGAGTATTGTGCGGTGGAAGAAGGTATAATAGGTTGAAGACTGGGGTTAATAAAGGAGAGTCGTGTAGTGAGTATGAGAGGAGAGAACCCTGAACAATAGTCTAGATCGTAGAAATACCTTACATAGAAGGAGAGGAAGAGGATTCTTAGTTCAATCCCATAATAGAAGAGCTATTGAGTCCTACTTAGGTTGGATCATGTGTCGATTCCACAACCCCATGTGCATCACCTAGATGTGAGATATCCTTTGAGGATTTGTTAAAAGAACTTATATTTAGTAGAGGAAGACAAAAAAAAAAAAACAACTAGAGTCGTAGAAGCAGTACATCAAGTCAGAGTAAGTCGGCGTCATCGGGGGGAGGTACTACACAAAACACCATGCAAAGGTTAGAAAACAAATTGAGAATGCATGTGTTCTAGGGATTTGGGTCGGAGGACCCAGAACAACATCTATTTGTATGTGAGACAATTTGGGATGTGAAGAATGTCCATGATGAGGCCACAAAGATTGTGTAGTTGGTAACAATGTTTAGAGGTAATGCATTAGTATGGTACATGAAATTGCAGAGTACTACACTAGTAGGTCAAGCAAGGACACTAGCAGAAATTCTGCAAGAAGTATTGAAAGAGTTAAAGAAGCCAAAGTCTAAGTCGCAGTACATCACAGAATTGAAGGAAATCAAACAAGTGCAGACTGATTCAATGTGGGACTATTATCAAATATTCAAGGATTTGATGGGTAGGTTGACATTTCAAACTCATTATCAACAACACAGAGAATGGTTTATTGTAGTAGTATTGCCACACATTTTGTAATACCCCTAGGTTGAACCACAATTGTAAATGTAAATGTAAATATGCTTATAAGTTGGTGAGTTGAGGATACAGGGTCTTTGGTGTGATTTTGCATGCATTGAATCAGTGTGCAAGAATATTATACCAAAAGAAGAGTGTGCACATTCTAGAGTTTTGTGCACACCAGATTGAGTGTGTGATCTTAAGGCCAAGGAGCCTTTGTATATATGTCATGTTTTATAGGCTAGTGAGCCACGTTATTATAGGATAGAATGCTTATATTATTATTAGGCCAGGGATCCTGGATGCTAAAGGACATCGTGCCTATATTGTAATTGTAAATCATACTCATATTATTAATTAAGTATACCATTGCATGCAGAACTACCAAACAAAAGAGATGGGGGGCTAAACTCCACTAGAAAGGGAAAGTGGGGGCTAAGAGTTTAGGAAAGGGACTAATCTAAGGGGGCTTAAGCCCAAAGGAATATTTTATTAATATTCCTAAAGTCTAAAGTCTTTTGGGATATTCATTTTATCCTAAGTCCCTAAAGGGGAACATATCACCATGTGGGGGGCTCCATGTGGGGGGGCCATGTAATTCCCAACATGACAAGTGTCAAGTTGGGAACATGCACATATATTTGGGGGAAATTAATTCATTTTGGGGGATTCCTTCAGCATTGTGACCATTATTCTCCTACCATCTGAACTATGTTGTTGTGATCACCATACATGAACTTGGAAAGCTTAGCGTTGTGGACAATGAGAAAATTGGTTTGACTGCAAGATGAAGAGGCAGGTTGTCAGGCCCATCAGCAGTTTTCTCTAGGCAAGAAACTACTCAAAATTGTTCACTGGTGCAATGGGCAATAGCTATTGTCGGACTTTGAGACTTCTTGTTCGGCCTATTGTTGAAGCCTCGAAAGGGAAGTGAGGCAACCGAGGGACTGTTGAGCAAAGAAGGGGAACACTTCCTGGGGTGGGAAAATCATGTGGGGAATGAGATACTGTAGGATAGTTGCAGCAGTTGGGCACCTTGGACTGAGCAATTATGTTGCTTATCAGACCTTAGACTAGCTTAGTATTCCCTTTTCCCTGGTAGAGTATAGCCCCAGCTCGGGAGCGACCCAATGCTGAGATTACGAGCAGTGTGTTCTATGGTTGGGAGAAACGTGGAAGGTTTGCACGTAGTTGGTGATATTTTTATCAAAGATAAGTGTCCATTGTGTGTTCAATTATGTGTTGCATCATTATTTGTGCATTTGTTTTTATGGGTTTTTCCTGTGTATGTTGCATGTGTATTTTTATTATTATTCTGTATGAATCCATGTATTTGTAGAGTATTTGTATGTCTTAAATTTTGTTTACAATTCGAAAAAAATTCGTGTGCCATATCCTAGTAACAGGTGGATGGGGATGTTACAATATGGTATCAGAGCTCTAGTTTTCAACATTGAGCCTGGATGGGCCGAGCAAGTTGAATTGAAGCGAAATTTCATAGAGAATTGATCTTGAAGAGGCCAAATTTCAAGTTACAGTGTGTCCATGGTAAAAATCATAAGAAATTGCGTGGAATTGGGCAAAAGCCCTAATTTATGTTGTTAAATTCACTAGAAATTTGAGAAATTTGTCCAAGTGGTGAGATATTCTTAATTTAATATTTGTTCTAGCAAATTCAGTCCTGGAATTGGTCAAATTTGAAGTTGAAGGGTGCCAGGAGGACGCTGAGAGAACACTTTGACTTTGTTTGAAAGCTTGGGAGAAAGTGTGGGTGTGCCAAGAGGGCACAAGTAGTCATTTGAAAGAACAAAGGGCCTAACCCCTTTGAATTTTTAAGGGTTGAAATATCAAGAGAGATAGAACTAGTGTGTGTAGAGCCTATGCAAGGATTGAAGAGGGCAAGAACATTCTAAGTTTCAGACTATAAGAGAAGTGCAAGTGTGTGCAGGAGAACTTATTACAAGTTCCAAGCTCAGGAGGTGTGGCGGTTCAAGAAAGCAAGGAAATGCTAAGGATTTGACCCTGTAATGGAGAGATCAAAGGTCGAGCCTTTGAAAGATTGAGAAATCCTTCGTTGGACGGAAGCAGAGCCACAAAGGAGAGAAACCATAATAGTTGTTGATTTGGGCTATAAGATTAGATCTAGGTCATTGGATCAAACCCAAATGAGAGGAGAGCGTAGGACAGAGGAGATCAAATCCCAGCCATTAGATCTGAGCACATGAGAATGAGAACCATCGATCGGATTTCTCATGTTGTAAGTCTTGGTCAAAGCGGGATCTCATCCACAGATCCCATCATGGAATGTGAGTTGTAGATCTCATAATTAAGAGATTCGACACTTCGGGAAAAAAATGACCTTTGTGTCGCGAGGAGGAGAAATCCTCGAAGCTATGAAGTCTCGAAGTGAATCTACATCATAGATCACTAGGAGAGTGTGAGTCGTTGGATCCTTGAGTGGTTCGGTGATTCGACACTCCGGGATAAATTGGTTGTGGTTGCACTTAGTGGAGAATTCCCTAAAGTCCCGAATTCTGGAGTAAATCCTGACTGTCGGTTGTTGGGTACACGTGTTCGTATATTTCCAAGTATTTGGAAATTAGGCTATCTAGAGGGTTGTGGGTGAAATTTATTTTGGTGTGAAAAGTCTCGAAGATCCGAAGTACCATAGTTAATCATAATCGTTGATCAAAGGAGAGTATCAGTCGTAGATCTCCTCCCTTCGCCAATTAGACATTCGAAAGTTTGGGAGTGTGGTGGTTGTATGAAGCGAGAAGCCCCGAAACTCGAATCCCAGAGTTAATCACAGTCGTTATCTATGGAAGGAGTGTGATCCTTCAATTTCATTTCGGGAGCATGGTGGTCATATGGAGCGAGAAGCCCCAAATCCTAGATTTACTCACAGTCGTTGGCTATGAGAGGAGTGTGAGCCGTTGATTTTAGTTCCACATTCGGTATTTCAAGAGTGTGGTGGTCGTCTCAAGCGAGAAGCCTTGAAGCCTAAATCCCATATTTAATTATAGTCGTTGGTTGTGGCAGGAGTGTGAGCCGTCAATTTCAGTTCAGCGTTCGGCAGTTCGGGAGTGTGGTGGTCGTCTGGAGCGAGAAGCCCCGAAGCCCAAAGCTCATAGTTAATCATAGTCGTTGGCTATGGGAGGAGTGTGAGCTATCGATTTCAGTTCGAAGTTCGGCTATCTGGGAGGTAGCGTGTGTTGGAGTCGGGAAACTCCGAAGCCCAGAGTCGCAGAGTCCCAAATTTTATCTCAGTCGTAGATCAAGGAGAACAGTGTGGATTGTTGATCCCTAAACTCTTTGGGAGTTCACCAATTGGGCAGTCCGGAATATTTAAGTGTTGGAGTCGTGAAAAATCCCAAATATTGGAGTCCTAAAGTGAATCTCCACCATAGATCATGGAGGAGGGAATAGAATCCCCCCCAGCCGTCAGATCTTGTTGTAAGAGTTTGGAGAGAGGAAGGATAGGTAGAAGACCTACACCCACTGGTCAAAGTCACTTTATGACCGAATTCGGTCGGTAACCACTCTGGGATATTGGAATGTTGAAAATTTGAATGTTCATGAAGCGTCGAAGTCCTAGAGCTCCGGATAGTGCCTTTTAGTTGAGCGCTTGGTTCTAGCCCATGGTCACGTGAGATTTATGATGAAGAAAAGGGGCTAGAGCCTATGGTTTTGATTCTAGGTGAAAGGGGCTCAAATTAAAGCACCCATGGGTTTTTTTGGACCTTCATAAAAAAATAAAAAGGACATGTGTACATTAAGAGAGCATCCAACACTGATCCAAGAGCCAATTCAACTCCAGAAAAAGATCCTAGACTGGGAGGTCGTGCGTGCCCCCTAGGAGGGGTGGGGGTTTGCATCATAGAACTTTGACTCATACCATTAGGAAATCTATTGCACCATAAAACACAGTCATGGAGATGAATTAAATTTTTGGGCATGTTAAAAATGTTTAAGATGGCACATAAACTACCTGTAGCATTCAAGGCCAAAAACACTAATTGGCCTAGAACTTCAGCAGGTTGTAACTAGCATCCCAGAACCCAGAAAGAGGTGAAAGTTGGACAGACTATCCAAAATATGTATATTAAGAAACCCGACTGGGATCCTACCAAAAATCCAATGGGACATGTGCAAAAATGCATAATTACAGTTCAGATTTGCACCTAGTTGAAGTGTGAACAAGAGAAATTAATGGGAAATTTTCAAATGACCATAACTTTATGCTCAAGACTTAGAATTGAGAAAGGCAGTAGTCATTGGAAAGGTCTTGGATAGGGGAGTCTAAGTATCCACCCAAAAAATTGACTTGGGTAGTTAATTTTCACAAGAGATCAGAAGAAGGAATTATGATATATTATTGGAACAAAATTGTACATAATTTCATAAATTTGTTAAATTATTTAGCCTAACAAATTTTGTTGGCTGCAAATTTTGCAGAGTTGACAACATTTAGTTCATAATAGGTGAGAAGGTTGAAATTTAGTTAAATGTAAGCAAAGTTACTCAGGGCAAGAGTGTTATGACAAAAATATTTCCTAAGATGATCAAAATCCAAGACTACAAAATATTAAGGTATGAATCTAGGTGCAGCCATAAAGTCTTGGGAAGCCACTACAGGAAGCCCACTCATGTTAGTCAACTACTCAATGGAATCTAGGCAAAGGAATAGATCATGTAGTCAATGAAATAGTGAAAGTCCATTCACTCCCAAATAAACCAATATACATATTAAGCAATACATTGGAGTCAGATCTATTATAAAAGTAATTGACTATTAGGATGATAGTAATCAGATAAAGGGAGAGGCTTAATGCATATATGGATAAAGAGTGCATCATATCCAGGGATTAGCTATGCAATTATAGAGTAATGCTTCCCTTATGGTTATCGGAGTGCGCAGTGGAAGCATGGTACGAAGGGCATCACTTCAAGGGTAAATAAATGAAGGTGCACATAAGTAAGGAGTGTCGGTTGAGGCATAAAACAATATACTATGGAAATATTGGATATAGAATGATGCAATAAAACTCCTAGCAGAGGAATTACTCAAAGATAAATGTATTAGAGACTAGATGAAGTTCATGAGTAAATTAAGATAGTTGAAAGGTAGCAATAGATGGATACTAAGTTATACATAGTCTTCTGCAACATTCGAGGAAATCTGACAACAATGGGAAGGAATGTTGAGTACATTCCCAAGAGATGAGTGCATTCACAGGGTACATTGGGATGTTAATCCAAAAGGATTCAAACATGGAGAATAAGGAATAAGTGCATCAATATGGTATGATGGAAGTTGATTATGCAAGTCAGGTTGAAATCAGATGGGTCACGACAGGAGAAAGTAATGGTTCAGTAAGCAACTCCAAGTGTTGATATGTTTAGTCAAGGAAAGGCAGAATCAGTTTGTTTCAATAAAGAAATTGGCGTTAAATATCCAAGGTTAATTAGAGAGCATGACTGGAAATGTAATTTGGTCATGTAGGAGTTGGATCAAAGGGATCCAAGTAATAGTGGAATGCTGAAAATTAATATCAACATAATATATGGTTACAAGTGTGCAAAGTAGATAAGAAAGGTTGGGATGGAAAAGTACTCGAGATAGAGAACAATTAGGCACATTGTTTTCTTTTATAAGAACACAAGAATATTCAGGAATCTGGGAAGAATTGAAGACTTCTAGGAACAACAAAGAAAAGTGATACAAGGAGAAAGAGGTTGCCACAATTACTGTAGCAAAAATTATGTTATGGATTGTTGGAAAACCATGCATAGTACAGGAAATTGACATGCAAATGCATTTAGGAGCATGTTGATGATGCATTATTAGTGCATACAAATATGAATTGATGAATACCAATTTGTTAATATACATATATAACATAATAAGATTAGGATTAGTCTATTGTTGAATATATATTAATATGAAATCTTCTAATGGTGGTTGTTGTACCAGGAAAGAGAGAATTCTTGCATGTTTGCAAGTGTTGCTACTAATGTTTCTACTTATAGAAGGAAGCAACAAAAAGTTGAAGAGTGGATTATAAGTCTTATAATCGAAGCATGGGAGCTTCTATTGTTATCAGCTATCCATGAAGCATAAATCCATTTAATGGCATCTATGCAGGTATGAGTTTTATGTACTCTTATTGTATAATTGATGAAGGGAATTTAGGTAAGAATTTATTCATCGAGTTTTATTTTATAAAATCACATTATTTTATTAGTTGAATGTATTGATGTGAATAAAATGCCACTGGATGTGGTAAAGGTTGGAGGCATGTAATAATTATAAAATATTTTTATCTTTTGAATGCATACAATGACATAGAGACATGTCATGTTAATTGGATTTGAGCTAATAAACAAGGCAATAAAAGGTATGAACATGTTATAAGAATGGATGCCAGAAAAGCTAGTCATGTATGAGACCATGACATGGTTGGTTATGGCAAGTTATGGTTATGGAAAGGCTATGTACCACATAAATATCCAATGAACTTCCTACTTATAAATAATATTTGGATTGCAACCTTTTTGCTGACACTAATGAACACCACAGAATTATATTCTTGGTGTAATGTTCGGGTCGAAAAGGAAGGCATACAATTAATTAAGAAGACAATAGGAAGTGTATGAAGAACGTGTCAAGGCATTCGAAAGATTTATAATTTACCAACTGTGAGATACATGACTTAGATATGGAGCATTATGAAAATCAATGGAAAAATGTAGTGAATAGATATGCATTGAGAATTACACTCATGCATAGTAAGTGGTAGACTTACACTTATGCATAATAAATTGTTATACTTGAGTGAATTATTGAATGCATTTTTGTGAGTTCATGCATACATGTTATTTAATGGAAATGATTATGCTAATAGCTTAAATGTTACAATTATTACTCACTCATTGAGTTGAAGACAATTCAAGGGTTGTTAGACATTGCAACAGGAAAGTTGCAAGTCGAGTAGTCACATGAGCATTGACTACAGGAATTTTATTTTCTTAAAATAGAGTAATGAACTTATTGATATTAATTGTGAACATGCATATGCATAGACCAGTAATTTTATTCTATTTAATAAATTACTTGATAGTTGGTGATGGAAATTTTTATGTGTGGACAATTCTAGAATTACTTGTGAGCTTTTGTAAGTATTACAATAGAATTTTATGGTGCATCACATACTAATAATTTGTTGGATGAATGCAAGATGGAAAAGATTACAGGAAAAGTGGTCTCAACTATGATATTGCAGAAAGCCATGATAAAAATTACTACATGTTGCAACAGCCAAGAAATATATGAGACAAAATTTTGTATTTTGGGAATAATGGACTTCATTTATGAAATAAATTTGAATTTCTAAAATGAAGTTTTTATAACAATCTCTAATAATAACTGTATGTGGGTGATGCAAGTGAGTTAAATGTAGAACAAATATTGTTGGAAACACTGGAGCCCTATAAATGTAGAACCTTGGTGTGGTTCTAGTAATGAGTTAGCACTCTCCTTGTGTGTGAAAGCCTTGGCAAGATGGATCACTGAGGGATTGTGTAGCAATGAAGGGATACCTGAGCCTAGAAGGGTGAGTGCAACAAGGAATATGCAACTCAAGGATGTTTATGGCATGGTATTTGTCATAATGAGGGTGTGCCAAAAGGAACAATGAGTTGAATTCTTTCATGAAGCATCTCTATGGAATAGAGAAAATGACTTCCAGTTGCGGCATGAATACTTGAATTGGTGCTTGAAAGAAGAGCACCAGGTGGATAACAAGCTTCATTAGCAAACACATGGAGTTTTTTGAGGAATTTTGAATTCTACATGGTATATAATGCACTGAGGACAATGCATAAATAAGGGGGACGGGAATGTAATACCCCTAGGATGAACCCCAATTGTAAATGTAAATGTAAATATGATTATAATCTAGTGAGTTGATGATACATGGTATTTGATCTGATTATGCCTGCATTGAGTTAGTGCGTGGGAATCTCATACCAAAAGAAGAGTGTTCACATTACAGAGTTTTTCACACACCGGATTTAGTGTGTTATATTAAGGCCAGGGAGACTTTGTATATATGTTGTGTTTATAGTGTTGTTGGCTAAATCGGTAGGTGCGGACACTAACAGATCTCCCTAGATCCACCTAGATCTAGAACAAAACAAGACATGACATGACTCTTTCTCTAAGTTGTGTTCATTGAATCTACTACTAAGAAGGAATGAGTGGCATACCTTTATATCGCTTCCTTAGGTCTATGTTGTTCTCGCTTCGCTCCGGTGCTCTTGTGAAATTAGGTCCAAGACTACACAAACCAACCCAAGTGAAGATAGCAAAGTATATTCAAGGTCAACCTATGCATATGATCAAGGAGTTATGCAATAAAATAAGAGTGATTTTATGGGAAAGGGACATGTTGTTGTATTATATTAAATGAAAGTAGAAGATACAACCAGATCACCTTGATGTCACAAGCTTCCTTTCAGTGACCCTTGGTTCCAACACACACACTTGCTCTACATTTGCATGAAGAAAATCCAATACAACTTGATAGACCAAATTGAGTCTTCAAGCTTCTATCCAAGCAGATTTCTTCACACAATTCTTTCATCAATTCTTCATTCAATCTTTCTTAACCTTTTCCATGAGAAACCTTTCAATATATAGGAGAAGGAGAGATGGTTAGATGGATGAGGATGATCCCACTAAATCTGAGAAGTAAGTAGGATGCCAACCATGCGAATGCCAACTCATTTTCTAGAAGATTCCCTTCTAGAACCTTCATGACCTCTTCTCTTTTCCAAGCTTTGAAATAGGTTCGCACCCTACCTATAGAGAAGACTACGAATAGTTCGAACCCTAAGTTTGGGTTGCCTGCGAGAATGAAGGATTTTTTCACCCTATAACATAGGCAACCTGCAAACTCATCTTAAAAATATGCTTTTTGGAAGAAGACAGTAGTCACTTTTGTCAGGCAAAAAGTCCTTGTGGGAGCCTGAATACATCACTTGTAGAGACATCACTAGAGTGACCAAAATAATGTGTAAAAGAATACCCCCCAAAGTGTGAGGTTGGAACTTGTGATAGCCGAAATACTTTGTAAAATGCATGTGTGTTTCAAAAACAAGGAGCGCACCTAATCGGAAACCTGTAAACAACCAAGCATCTGCAGAATATAATACCAGGTCTGAGGTAGGCATTCCCATGCTCAGATCACAAATGACTGGAATCATAAACATAGGTCATGGCCACCAATCATACACCGTGGATCCATGTCATCAAAATGCTACATAGCCACCAGGAATACATTGTGGATCTATGTGATAAGACTTGAATTAAGACATAGCCACGTGACATATAAAGTGAATCTATGTGTTGATACAAATCCTACATACTCCATCAGATCCTGGATAAAAAAAGATGAGACCCAAGGTCTTCACTCCCATCACCTAAAAGTACGAATCTGGCCATGTGATTACATGTGCTAAAGTCGAGCATGGTAGAAACCACTTGATTATCGGTCATTGATGAAAACTGTTAACAAGTGAGAGGGAAATCACCATTGATGTCAATGACTCCCAAGGTATCGAAGTACAATCCGAATGAATGAGTTGAAGTTGAGGACTCGGCGGAATCTCTCGATCAGGGATCAATGATGTGAAACCTTGGTCGAAAGCGAAGAGACTTGCCATTAAGGCATGAAGGTTCCAAGGTACTAAATGATTTCTAAGTCTCATTCCTGGATAATGAGTTGGAGTCGACGGAAAAAGACTCGTCACAAGAGGGCCTTGATGTATCCCCCATCAATGACATGAAATAAGCAACAGATTTTGAGGATGAAACAAAGTATTAATAAGGGTTGAAACGGACACAAGGAAGGTCGACATAGTAAGAATGGACAACTGTAGATGGCTGACTCAATAGAGGGCTCGTTTGAACTTCTCTTAAACATATGAACGACACGACGAAGGAATTGGTAGCACTGACTCAAAGACGACCCAAGATATGACCTTGTAGCAAGTCGAACGAGAGACAAATGGATTTCCCAACCCAGATTCAAATGAGGAATAGGGGGTGGCATGTTCAAGAGCGATGCTTACTGCCATCAATACGAATACAAAAACATATCCCTTTCCCAAAATTTCCCCCACCATTTCTGGCGAGTACCTCTTTATTTTTACACAAGCTTGAGGAGGATAACATATGCTTGTTGATGTAAGCTCATCCTTCAGATGAGTCCCTCGGAGTATATTTAACGAACCCTGGGAAGGAGTGGTAAAGTCTCATTACAGGTCTTTCGATGTTTGTTTAACAAGTCCAAGGATAGAAAACTCGGGGGTTTTTCATGTTTTGAGAGTCTGAAAAACACTTAAAGAGAACTCTCTCAGTTCCTCTTTCGTAAAAGAGTTCGACGAGACGGAAAAAGCGATAAACTATCACCCGTCGAACATTTTCTTCAAATATTTTAACCAGCGTGAAAAGAACAAGATCGCTCGGCAATCTTTTCATTTTTATGGACGTGAAAAGAGCTTAAAGGATACTCCCTTATGTTCGTCATTTTTGTGTTACCATGACGAGTACGAAAAGACAAGAAAAAGTATAGTCGGTTACGTTCTCATATATTTTCAAGCATGAGAACGAACGAAGACTGAGCTCGAGGTTTTTCCTAAAAAACCTTAAAAAGTAGTCGTACATGCGACAAAAAGAAAAAACACCCGTACCCCCTCATTCGGACTTCGAAGTTGCTATATCTGTGAAAAAACATACTTACAAGGCTATTAGGGTATTAGGTTTTATAAACAAAGCAATAAAAATAATATAAAAAATAGTAAAAAGTGAATAAATATGGGTGAAAAGGACTTTTTACCATTTCAATGTTACTTTGCCCAAAAACTTTTCCAACATACCTCATTTTCCAGCAAATTTCTTTGCTCGATTGCGGGAGGCACAAGTGATCATTCGGCGAACGGTTTCAGCCAACGAGGTAATCTCTTGATTCTCCAAATTTTCCATGGTTTATTTTATGTTTTTATTGGCAATTTTTAGGGTTTTGAGTCCATTTTAGGGTCGGAACATGCGCTCAAACATTCTCACAGGTGGGCCATGTGAGACCTGCGAGAATCTAACATTCTCACAGGTGGTCTTCAGGGCACCTGCGAGAATCCTACACTGTGCAAAAGGTTCACCTGTGAGGGCCGAAAAATGGATTTTAATCTGTAGTTTTGCTCAATAAAAATCATGCAAGAGTTTAAAACAAGTTGTTGACTTCCTTCTCATGGCTCTTTTGTAGGTGTTTGACCATCACGATGTTTGAATGGAGAGAAATAGAACATGAGGAGGACGATTCCATTGTCTGGAATGACCCGGGTATAATCGTTGCCCTCCAGGAATGTGGGCTCTTGAAATTTTTCAAGATCCTGAGCATGAGAGCCCAACTCAGGTTGTTGGAATACCTGGTCCACATGTGGGACATGGATCAACAATTATTTCACGTGGGAGTCCATATGTTGACACTAGATATCAAGGATATCTATTTTCTGACGAGGTTTTCACGATGTGGATACCATGCTACTTTGACCGAAGGTAGAGGCAGCGGACTTCCTAGGAGCGAGTATGTTCGCCAATATTGTGTTCATGAGGCAGAGAGAAGCAAGGGTAAGGTTTCCATTTTGGGGGTCCAATATTTGACCTTACGGACTATCTTGTTTACTATTGCACGCATGGCTGGGAGCACGGCTCCGCACATGGCTCTCTAGATCTATTTCCAATACACCATAGAGTGCACAGAGCCTCGGGTTTTTAACTGGTCGAACGCAGTTCTCCACAGTATGAAGAGACAACTGACGAAGTGCAAAAAGGGTGACTAGAAGCAGTTTGGGTACGGGTCACTTTTGGTGTCATTCTTCCTTGAGAGGGTCCCACTGTTGTGACTACAGGTTGATTGGGGTTTACCAGCCCCACAGGTTCTGAGGATGTTGAGGTGGTGTAACCTCATGGCTCGACACGTAGCAGGGCCTATAATAAAGTATAATTATTCATGTTTTGAATGGTTGAGGCCCTAGATACTGATGATCGATGACTATGCATATTCCAGTTTGGATTTCCAAGGGGATTCGGATTTGGTAATGCCTTAGGATGTTTAGTGGGGTGATTTATGTGAGAAGTACACATTTTGTTCGTTTAAATGTTTTTGCAAATTTTATCATATGAAATGTTTTTATGTTTATCCAAGGACTAATCAAAAAAATTATTTTTGATAACACAAATGTGGGGCCATATCGACCTCCAGGAACGTCTCCCATTTAAAGGCGAGGAGAAGCGGCTTCAGTGGCGAGATGGGATGCCGAGGACTACGAGGCAGTGGAACAGAACTTAGAGGGGTTGAATGTGGATGTCCTGGACATTGCTATTGGGGAGATCCCGAGACGTTACCAGCGCCATACTGTGGGCGTGTCTGAGTCTCTCAGTCGACTGCTTCATAGGGTAGCCTGAGCAGTTGTGTGTTATCGTGAGCGTCATTCCTGATGCTATTTTGTAGAGCTATAGGCTTCGTATTTTGAGATTTTGATCCTTGGACAGAAACTTTTTGTAAAAACTTTTGATCATTATATACATATATACGACTTCTACCGGCTTATTTTGTGTTGTGTTATACATGTGATGTGTGATTGGTTTATAAATGTCCCAAATGGCTGTCTAACAAATAGTTAGCTAAGGCATCAATCAATGTATTTAGACATCTAGGAATGTGTTGATATTCGATATAATCAAAATAACGTTCCAAGAGGCGAATTCGTAAATATACCCATAATAAAGTAGGACTTCAGATAGCATAGACATTACTTAACTGTAGTACTACTAGCTGCGAATCGAGTTGTATAACCAGGTGGCGGATATCAAGCGAAATAACATCAATCAATAATTCAATGATGGCACTATATTCTGCAATATTATTGGTTGCACGACCAAGGCACACACCTCCTAGACTGATAAGTTCGTTTGTAGGGGCGTAAATTGTCCATGCAGCAGAAGCAAGGTTCTGAGTACTATGGCTAGCGCCATCAGTGAAGCCAATGTGGGGTGGCGAAGACTCTGACATTTGGAAACCAAGCACAACGCAAGATAAGTGGTCGAGGGTAGAGACCAAATAACGAAAAAGCATACTAAAGTAACACACAAAAAGTATGATACAATAAAATACAAGCACTCATGCACAGGTGATCTTAAGCATAGTACTTCTTTAAGTACAACCCATTTATGGGTTCACTCAACGGGATACCATCGTAGTCCACCAACTCATAAGCTCCTTTTTCCAAAACTCATCTGACGATATAAGGACCTCGCCACATAACTTCAAATTTTTCGGCTCCTAGCATATCCTGATCTTGTTCATAAAGGAGAACCAGATCTCCTTCGAAGAAAACGCATGGCTTGACATGTTTTTCGTATTAGGCTTTGACGCGTTTCTTCTGGGATTCTATAACTAGGGTGGCATCACGACGGGTTTCGTCTAATTGCATGAGATACAACAGACGTTCTTCTTCGACAGAAGTGTTTGGGAGAAGTTTGACAGCAAGTTTTAGGGAGGGTATCTCACATTCAATCGGCAAGATGGCTTCTAGACCATAGACTAACTGGAATGGTGTAAACCCAGTAGCAGACTTAACAGATGTCCGGTAAGCCCACAATGTTGAAAACAACATCGTGTGCCAACTTGTTTTGTGAATCCCTATCATTTGTCGAAGCATAGTAATGAGGATTTTGTTTATTGCTTCAACTTGGTCATTGGCTTGTGGGTAATAGGGTGTTGAGTTTTCATGGCGAAGACCCAACTTTTCAGTGAGTTCAGAGATCATGAAGTTTCTAAAGTGGCTATCATGGTCAGTAACGATAGCTTTAGGAACACCAAACCGAGCAATGATGTGATTGAATATAATTAATGTTGTAGTCCTTCCGATATTGTTGAATGTTGGCATCGCCTCGACCCATTTCGTAAAATAATATACGGCTACAATAATGTATCCATGCCCCCCGGCCAAGTGAGGGTGACATGTCATGAAATCGATACCCCATTTTTCAAAAGGACCAACGGAGACCACAGGGTGTAGAGGAGCAGGGTGTGATCATATTTTATTGTTGTAGGTTTGGCAAGCGTGGCATTTTTGGACAGCAATTATACAATTGTTGAATAAAGAAGGCCAAAAATACCCCGCTCATAAGATCTTTTGGCAGTAGCATACCCAGACATGTGACCACCACAGGCTCCAGAATGGAAGTCATTTAGGACTTTCTCGGCTTTGTCAAACGTGAGGCAGCGTCAAAAAACGGAGTCAATCACATGATGATAAAGAGTATCACCGAGGATAATATACTGACAAGCTTGATAGCATATTCGATGAGAGTCAGTGCTAGACAAATTGGGCCAGAAATTCTGGGTCTGGAGATATATGATGATATCTCCATGCCAAAGGTCGTTGGAACTAATCAGGAAAAGGGATTCATTGGGTAATGAATCTTCTGCTACATTTTTCGTCTCAGAGCAGGAAAGGTCACATATCAACTCAGCAAACACCAAGGATTTCTTGGACTTAGCGCATTCGAATTCTAAGTCAAACTCCTGGAGTATTATGATCCGTTTGGAGTATTTTCCCCCTAGCAATTGGCGTGTAAGAATGTGTTGCATAGGGTTGCAGTTAGAAATTACCGTAGTCTTGCGAGAAAGGATATAGTGTCGGAAACGTTGAACAGCTTGGAAGGCTGCCAAGGCCAGTTTTTCAACTTGTAAATACTTGGTTTTGGTAGTTGTGAGATTTTTACTCAAGTAATAGATGACATGTTCATCATGAGAATCATCCTCCTGGACGAGAACCATAGCGATGGTATAGTCCGAGGCTGCGAGGTAGAGGAAATAATCCCGACTGTAATTAGGTGGGAAGAGTAGTGGGGTATGTGTCAAAGACAGTTTCAAAGCTTCGAAAGATTTGTTGGCAGTGGTATCCCATACAAACTCAAAACCTTTCTTGAGCAGTCACGTAAATCGAAGAGTTATCTCAGCATAGTTCGAGATGAAACGACGGAGAAAGTTTGCCTTCCCTTGCAAACTTTGTAACTGGCGAAGTGAGGAAGGAGGAGGAAGATTGAGAATCACCTCGACCTTCAAAGGATATACCCTAATCCCTTGACGTGAAACAATAAATCCCAAAAGTCAGCCGGATTCTATGCAAAAAACACATTTGCGGGGATTCAAGCGTATATGGTAAAACTAACATCAAAGGAAAATGGCACGGAGGTGTATTGGATGATCTACACGGTGCATGGAATGAACAAGTAAGTCATTGAGATATGGATGCACAATGTGCTTTATATTATGAAAGGTCTAAGACATAGCACGTTGAAAAGTTGCACCGGCATTCTTTAAACCGAATGGAAGTTTCCGGTAGGCGAAAGTGCCCCAAGGACAAATAAAAGCAGTCTTGTTTTGGTCCGCAGGTACGATATTGATTTGATTATATCCGGAGAAACCATCCATCAGAGAGAAGATTTCACTTCCGGCACAATCGTCGACGATCTGGTCAACGAAGGGGGTAGGAAAGTTGTCTTTGGGACAAGCTTTGTTAATGTATCTATAATCAATGCACACGTGAATTGTGCCTTGTTTCTTGTCAATCGGAACAAGATTGGAAACCCAGTCAGTTAGAGCCACAGAGTAAATAAATCCAGCTTTGAAAAGTTTCTCAACTTCAAGCTTGATAGCGGCTGCTTTATGTGGGTGGACTGGACGAAGTCGTTTCCGGACGGGTTTAGCGCCCGGGTATGTCTTAATCTCATGTACCACAATATCGGGGTCAATACCTAGAATTTTTTCATAGCTCCATGTGAAGACGTCACAAAATTCTTGGAAAAGAGACCTATAGGTGACAACTGCGTCGTGGGAACACGAAGCTCCGATATGCACATTTTCGACAACTCTCGGTTTTATTGATATGTCTAGGGGGATGGTGGGTGAGATATTACTTAATTTTCCTTCGTAGAACATATCGTGTGTAGACTCGGGAACGGTAGAAATGATGACAACGGTCGACGGGGTCGAGATTCATGGGTAACCCTTGATGGCATGTTGTTCCAAGAAGAGGATGGAACGATGATGTCCATCATCCCAAGGGGTATCTTCCACAGACATAACAGACATAATCATCTCGTCTGTAGGAAAAATGACGCGGAATGAATCCGGAGATAAATCACCAAGAGAGGGGGTAGAAGGGGTTGTCGATTGAATGGCTTGATAAGCGGATTTGACTGGACTCAAAGGCATTCCGTTGCCATAACAAAGATGATCATCGGGGTTAAGTACCATCCACGGGTCGTGAGACACAAGGGTTTTGTGAACAGAGGTGGAGATCATGTTGATCGAGGCAACAAACGGATGTGGAACATCGGGTGGTGGAATGGGGAAAGTACCCATCAAAGAGGAATCTTTAAGAAGACCGACACCGACGTTCTCATATCTAGGGGGGGTTTTGCAATGAAAGGTACGTTGCTGGTACGTGCATCAAAGTGAAATAAGGCCAATTGGTCTACGGTAACTACTTTTCCTTGATGTGGGAAATGCATGACACGGAAAAGAGTGGACACAACTGCACGCATGGAATCGATCCAGCTACGGCCAAGTAGAAGGTTGTAATCGAGAGGAGCATCAAAGACCTCCACTTCAACGTTGACCATTTTTCCTTGTAATGTAATAGGCAACGAAGGGAGGACACTGTAAGGCTTAAAACCAGAGCCATTGAAGGCTTTGAGCATGTTGTGGGATTCAGTTAAAGGAGGAGAGTCGATGGCTTTCCAGCAGGTAATAGACATGACACACGTCGAGGCACCCTCATCAATAACTATTCTACAAATGTTTTTGTCGGAGACAATAACTTGTATTTGGAATGCGAGTTGAGGGGGTAACCTTGGAATGTGATCTTCCCAGTCAAAAATTATTAAATTTGTATCCATAGGGTCGATTCCACCAATAGATTTCAACAGTGCCTTATGTTGTATAGCACAACTCTGAAAGACTTCGAGGGCTGACATCGCGGATGGTGCTTGGGCCAGATCTTAGAAAATACTGTAGTTCTGGGTAGCACGTGCATGAGGATTGAAAGAAGATTTTTGAACAACACCCTTTGGGGGAGGGCGAAGAACTGTATCTAGGCTTGGTCATTCGAGATGAAGAGGATCGTTGGTAGGTAGAGTCGTGTGAGATGGTTGGACCAACAAAGGAGGTATTGCATCAACCTTATCTTTAAAGGAAGAATAATCTTTGGCTCGAGTGGTAAGTGTGATGTCATTCTTCTTTGAATCACCTATACACATTAAGACATAAGATGTATTGGAGGGGGAAGGTTGGTCATGAATGACCAATTGGGCCTTTTGTTGAGAAGGGAAGGGTTGTGACAACATGGTTGGAGTGGGGGGTTTCAGGGTCCCTTGAAGGAACTTAGTAACCTCAGCTTATCGTGGACAATCCTTAGTGTAGTGATCATCACCACAGATAAGACAAGGGTATCGGAGTTTGCACTTATCCTTATCGTCAACAGGTGGTGTTTTGGTTTTCTCAGACTGCGGATTATTTTTATCCTCCTTATTCTTACCCTTTCCTTTTTTGGATTTATTTTTTTTAGCAGAGGCAGATTGAACAGAGTTCACCTTAGAAGTCTTGCCGGTGGGAGGGGTAGGAGACAGACCATTTTGAACATTACAAGAAGTGGATTTGGGGTTTTTGTTAGAGGTTTGGATGGAATGAGGTTGGGCATGGAAAGTGCCAATCACACCGTTAGCTGCATGAGAAGTAGCAGGAGTAGTTGAAGTAGCGGAAGTAGAAGGACGAGGTGCGTCAGGGAGTAAGTTGTAAAGAGTACCCGTTTGTGAGTAAACGAGGTCAAGGTATTGAGCACGACTGATTTCCTGTTCTTTTGTGACAACTCCACCCATGGTGATGTCATGAGCGATGTCGTTCACAAATGATTTCGTGAACCACTCTACCAGAAACTGATCGGGAAGTTCGAGTTTGATGAGACGTCATCTCCGTCGCCACTCATGAATGTGATCAGAGATATGAGTGGCTTTGGTTTGTTTGAAAGAACTAAAAAAATTGGTTCCCATTTCATAGCGGATTGGTAACTGGTAGTGGGTGAGGAAAGCCATAGTGAGGGTGTTGAAGTCGGTGAAGAAGCCTCGTGGTAATTCTATATACCACTTTGTGGTGGAACCTGTGAGGGTTCACTGAAAAAGGCGTAAACGAATAGAGTCATCCATCAAGGAGTTGGATGAGCACCAAAGGTGAAAAGTCATTACATGATTGTTCGGGTCCTCTCCCAGTTTACCATCGAATTTAGGGATGTCGGATGGTAGTTTGGCCGGTATGGTGGGCCATTGAGGAGAGTGACGGATCAGATCATTTAAAATCCTCAACAGATTAGGGAGGTCCTGGGTGGCTAAGAAGGGTAACTGTCTATTCACATGTGGGTACTGGTGACTTTAGGGAGGGAGTCTCATCAGTAGACCAGTGGGACCATAAGAAGTTTGCATATAATGCGAAGATCCGGACAGATTCGGTTGTTGGTGTGGAGGCAAGTAATTCATAGGGTTTTACCCTTGAATAGGGGCATGGGGTTGAGCGTTCGAGCCCCAAATAGGATTGGGTGTGCTTGGATATGGTTGGCCTGTATTAGGGGGTATGAAGGAGCTAGCTTGAGGTTGTTTCCCCCCAGTCGAGTGAGGATTATGTTGAATAAGATAATTCCAATACTGGGCCAAGGATGGAGGTATGTTTTTTCCATAGGGAGGGGTCGGTGGGGGTTGCCCTCCAATTGGGGGTTGCATCCCAATTGGGATTTCTCCTGCAAAAGGGGATTGGGTTTCGCCTCCTTGGTGAAATTGTCCACCTACATGAATCTGGTAATTAGGTGTGAAAAACGAGATGGTGCCACTAGGGTCGGTGCCTCCGATAGAGGATGGAAGAGATCCTCTGAAAGGGGGTCGAGGAAGTGTCGGAATGAAACCGAGAACGAGATGGTGCCCAGAAGGAGTGGAAACGCCAGGAGTCCTGGATGAGATTTGTGTAGTAGCAGGAATAGAAGCATTCAACGCATGATATCTGGGCAGAAGTGTTGGGGTGAATCTAGGTGAAAGCGGTGTGCCAATGGGGGCTTGGCTAGCCGTTGTAATCCTGGTGTGAGGACTCGTAGTATCTGGGACCATTGTTTAATGGACCGTTTGTAGAGGGATAGTCAAGATGTGGTTAGCTTGTGGGGTGTCTGTACCAGGAAAATAATAGGCAGTAGTAAAAGGTATTAAGTCTGGATCAAATGTTTCGGGCAGCTCAGGTGTGATAGTGATATCAACACCTACTCCTGAGCCAAAGAGATCCCGTCTAAAAATTCCAGTAGTCCAAAAAGGGTCTTGACCCTCAAGTCCTATGAAAGGTCCAGTTGGTAATCCAGAAGACTGAACAACTATATCTCCGAAAGAATTCACTCGAACAATACGTCTCTCGGAGTCGGGAGGAAGTCGAAATTCCTCTCGAGAATTGGTAATGCGGAACCGTTCTAAAGAGTTAGTTCTTTTCACTTGTGGAGTGGTAATGTCTTGGACTTCACTCTGTTGAGGAGAGCCCTCCGGTGAGTTGGTAGGCAAGGGTTGAGAACCTTCCAGATCTTCTGGGGGTAGGCCTTGCATTCTACGTGAACGGCGTGGAGGGTCAATTGTGATCGAGTTACAATCTTACAAAAGAAATTCTATGGCAAACTTGGGTAAACAAACAGCATGTTCTAGTAAAATCTAGGAAGAAAAACCAAGCAAACAAGACCTTCCAATTCCGAAGTCACTAGTTGGTGATGAAATCCAATGTCGCGATGACAAGACAAGAAGGGGCTGGGCCAGGGTGGAAAAGTTACGTTGACGACCTGCTTAATGGACTTACACCCTGGTGCAAGATCCCACACACAATCATGGGTATACCCTCCAAGGAGCCCAAGTGAGTCTGGCCAACGTCGATTCCAGGTATCGTGAAGACTTACCCCTTCACATTCACCTTGTGTAAGACCCTAAGAAGATAGGCTACTAAGGTTACCACAAACAACTATGATGCCTGGGGGAACAGTCGACAATCTGATCCACACGCAAGGGCAGGGTATCTAGCCCAAAATAAACTTGAAAGGATTCCATCATCATTGTGGGTATACCTTCAAGTGACCCTCGTAATACATGCAATCTCTATGGCGAGAGCAACAAAGCAGGGTGAGTAACTCTGTCAATCTCAACGCGACCTCAGGTTTGACCCTTGTGTGAGAAGGGCTTCCCAGGACAAAATGCTGCAAATGGAATTTGACACTCCTTATCACAAGATACTACTATGTGTTTTGTGCTTTGGAGAGTGTGTGTCACTACCTATTCCAAAGCTCTAGCCTAGCTAATGTTGGTGTAAAAGAGCCCTAGAAAAAGTTACTAGTTTAATTTTAAAGTTGCGCAATATTATTAAAGGTTGTTGTTACGCAAAAAGGAGATGGAAATGAAACCGATGTTGCGTGAGACTATGACCCAACAATGCGTAAATAAGGATGAATGATACAATTTTTTGTTCGATGAATCCTATTTATAGGAGGGAAAGAGGAGTTTTCTGCAACAATGTGAGCTACGATGTATGATCTTCTCTAAAATGTAATATCAAACAATCATGAACAATGCAAATTCCCTATCTGTTCTCTTTCAATACTTGAATGCCAATATTTTTCAAATACAAGGGTGTTTTTAAAAAAAGAAAATGTCTTTAATTTTTTAATAGAAACCAAGCAACAGGGATGGAACTAAGAAAAAGTACACCACCAACGAAAAAGAAATACACAACAAACACCCAAATCGATCTTTCAATGAAGATAAAAATAACAAACTGACAAGACCAGTGTCTTCAAATGCACATGGGTAACAATTTTCCAAGTAACAAGCAATCGAAAAGGACAATTAATCCCAACTTTTAATCCAATCAAAGGCTCCCGACCAAACAAGCACTTGGATTTCAAAATCGAAGATCATACCCTTGTTAAGAAAAGGTCGAGAGGTAAAAATTGAGAAAAAAAAAATGATCAAGGAGAGATTTCGATTTCCGAAAACTAATCATTCGTGAGATTTGAAGTCAAGAAACATTCAATCATTGGCCACAGAAGTTCTTTCCAAACACACCAACAAATCTGGGCATCTGAAGACACAAAATACTTAATCCAAAAAAAATTACAAGTGAGTTCGCAGTCTGGCAGTGGGGTACAGTGCGAGGATTAAGGATTCTCGCAGACTAGACACAGGTAGATTGTGAGAATTTCGCACTGAACTCAACACTAGGGTGCGAACTTCAGTGATTCTCGCAGGCTACAGAAAGGTGCAGTGCAAGAAGGTTTGTAATCAAGCAAATTTTGGAAAAATGAAAGAACTTTTGAGGGAACTTCTGGATCCAGGGAGTCTGTGAGGATCTCCTCAAGACTCAGAGATTGATTGGGAATGAAAAAGGATAGGTCAAGAGAAAATGGTCAGGTAAAAACCACCAAAATGGGTTGTATCCCCAGTGGAGTCGCCAATTTTGTTGTCGGATAAATCGGTAGGTGCAGACACTAACAGATCTCCCTAGATCCACCTGGATCTAGAACAAAACAGGACAGGACATGACACTTTCTCTAAGTTACGGTCATTGAATCTACTACTAAGAAGGAATGAGTGACATACCTTTATATCGCTTCCTTAGGTTTCTTTTGTTCCCACTTCACTCCAGTGCTCTTGTGAAATCAGGTCCAAGACTACACAAACCAACCCAAGTGAATATAGCAAAGTATATTCAATGTCAACCTATGCATATGATTAAGGAGTTATGCAATAAAATAAGAGTGATTTTATGGGAAAGGGACATGTTGTTGTATTATATTAAATGAAAGTAGAAGATACAACCAGATCGCCTTGATGTCGCAAGCTTCCTTTCAGTGACCCTTGGTTCCAACACACACACTTGCTCTACATTTGCATGAAGAAGATCCAATACAACTTGATAGACCAAATTGAGTCTTCAAGCTTCTATCCAAGCAGATTTCTTCACACAATTCTTTCATCAATTCTTCATTCAATCTTGCTTAAACTTTTCCATGAGAAACCTTTCAATATATAGGAGAAGGAGAGATGGTTAGATGGATGAGGATGATCCCACTAAATATGAGAAATCAATAGGATGCCAACCATGTGAATGCCAACTCATTTTCTAGAAGATTCCCTTCTAGAACCTTCGTGACCTCTTCTCTTTTCCAAGCTTTGAAATAGGTTCGCACCCTACCTATAAAGAAGACTGCGAACAGTTTGCACCCTAATTTTGGGTTGCCTGCGAGAATGAAGGATTTTTGCACACTATAACATAGGCAGCCTGCGAACTCATCTTAAAAATATGCTTTTTGGAAGAAGACAGCAATCACTTTTCTCAAGCAAAAAGTCCTTGTGGGAGCTTGAATACATCACTTGTAGAGACATCACCAGAGTGACCAAAATAATGTGCAACAATAGGCTGGTGAGCCAGGTTATTTTAGGATAGAATTCTTATATGACTATTAGGCCAGAGAGACTGGATGCTAAAGGACGTCATCCCTTTATTGTAATTGTAAATCATACTCATATTATTAATTAAGTATACCAGTGCATGCAAACCAACCAAACAAAAGAGATGGGGGGATAAACTCCACTAGAAAGGGAAATGGGGGGTTAAGAGTTTAGGAAATGGGCTAACCTAAGGGGGCTTAAGACCAAAGGAATATTTTATTAATATTCCTAAAGTCTAAAGTCTAAAGTATGGGATATTCATTTTATCCTAAGTCCTTAAGGAAGAACGTATCACCATGTTGGGGGGGGCATGTGGGAGGCCCATGTAGTTCCCAACATGACAAGTGTCAAGTTGGGAACATGCACATATATTTGGGGGAAATTAGTTCATTTTTGGGAATTCCTTCATCATTGTGACCTGTAACGTACCCAGACACCCACAGGCCGGGCACGCTAACTTCAAGTCCCCTTCCGGACTAATTCGACCTCTAATCTAACTTTAAATAACAAGGATGAATGAAATATTCACAGGCATTGATCAAGATTCATGTTAAACATAAAATAAATGAACCATACGACATGCACAACAATAACCAGCAAGTATGCATATTATAGATGTGAAATTCATAGATAATTAAATACACAACGAAAATAAAGATACATAGGTAAATAACCATAACATAGAGAACTTGTCTTTTCTAAGACAAGACACCAACTAGTTGCACACCAAGGAAGCTCCACCCAACCGTAGACGTTGTTGTTCCAAGTCTCAACAACAATTTCACCCCTGAGCTAGGGCTATGAATCCACAAGGATGGTTCTAGAGTGTCACTCAGCTTCCCAACCCAGTCAGTACTCAAGCTCTCACGGGATTCTCAACACCCATAGCAATCCAAGTATCCAACTCTCTTCTACCCAGTCTACACAACCTAAGAGAATGGACCCCCTTCTCTGCCATGCAGTTCCTCATGATGTCCATCTCCTTATAGGGCTCCATTGCAGCTGGTCTGGAATCTCCATGCTGGGACTCTTAGAACTCACAGCAGTGAGAGAAATTGAGCCCAGACCAAAGCATCTCAAACATGCAGGTCTTGAATCATGGTTGGAATACACCAGCAGTATCTACAACCAACAACACCACTGTTTCCTTTCAAAAGTTCATTTTTCCTTTCCCAAGACAAGACATGAAAGAGGAAAGATGAGTGGGTGGTAGAATGAATGGAATGAATTCCCAACGAAAGGTGTGAACAACGAGCAATTGGTTGAATGAGTGCATGAGTGAAATAGAAGAAACCAGCAGCAGAGAAAGAACGAGAGCGGGAGTGAGAACCCCAAAACAGACCAAGGGCGGGTTTATGTAATTCTTGGAATTAAGGAACCACNAAGAAGCTCATGTAACTATTATTCTCCATTAAGACAATAATGGGTAAATAAAATAAAATAAGTAAGTAAGTATCCCCTCAAGCCCCCTCTCTTATGGAATCATAGCCCCCTATAACTCTTGTTCATGCCCCTCTTGTTAGCACTAGGAATCACCTTCATATTGCATGGAAGGCAAGCCCAGTACCCATCAGGTTATATGTGAATGTAAAAGAGTTTTGAGGGGTCAAATGGATAAGACTCAAGATGATAATGTTTTAACTCAGAAATCAGGGCTAGCATGCACGAGCAATCAAGGTCTTGGATAACCTCAATCAGTAATTGGGAGTAAGTATGAACAGAGGGAAGACTTCAGTGAGAGGAATGTAGGGGTTGTTGTAAACATCAGGTCTGCAAACAACCTAAGGAAGAAAGAATCTTAACACAAGATCTTCTTGAGTTCAGAACTTAAGGATACTAAAGAAACATCATGATAATATAATAGTCAAAAATACATCATAATATCACCACAACCATTCATGTGAATCATTCAAAACATGAACACTTTAGCATCAGAAGCAAATAAGTTGGAAAGAGAAGTTGATTTCTATCAACCAAGATGTCTTAAATCAAGTACATAACCAGTTCACAGTAACTTCATCAAAATATTATAGTACAAGGGAACCTTGCTCAACCATTAGAACTTACTACAGCATTTCATCTATCTATTTATAACAAAGAGGGAGGCAACAACTGGAGGTGCGAGTTGGCCTTCTTCCCAAGAAAATATCTAAGAATTTATTTCATCTAACAACTTGACTAACAACCTATGCTATAAAATAGGAAAGTGTTGGTGACTAATCCAACCAATCTTCAAACTAACTTGATCCCCCTTTGGTGTGCAATTCCTTGTTTTCCATGTGTCTTTCAGGGGCATGTGGCTATCATCATGCTGCTAGCTAATGTTTCTGCAATTCTCTCCATCGTCAGCTATCCAAAAGTTGTTAGCTCGACCCTCCTGGATTCCTGGTATCTGTTGGTAGCATCTTTGGGTAACATTCTGAGTAGCGCACTTCGTAGTGCCTTAACCAAATTTCATGAGATTCTATAGCGCAACCCCAAAACTAGACAAGTATAAAAGGTAGTGCCAAACCTTCCTATCCTATGTGAAAACTTCGGTCTCTACGATAATTTAGGTAGTGAATTTCGGTAGCACCACTCTGGTGCGTTTCTGTGCAAATTTTGTCTCTGCCAGAAATTCGGTAGCGAACTTAGGTAGCACCCACTGTGTGTCTCTGTGCAAATTTTAGGTAGCGCCATCAAAATACGCAGCACCTCCACTTGGAAATGTGTGGAACAAGTAGCAACCTTGAGTAGTAGCAGCATTAGCTTTAGGTGATTTGGCAGCACTGTAGGTAGCAAACCAGTAGAACACCAAAAATAGATTATTCCATAGCGCCATAGCGCTACGGAATGTCTGCACTATTACTGCTGAAGGAGTTAATACTTCACAAAAAGCCCAAAAATCTGAACAATAAGCACTTACAAGCCTGTATAGGTGGCAGAGGTAGTGTTTCAACGACAATTTATCTTCATAAAAAGGAACCATCTTAAAAAATGGGGCTCACCGTTCACCAGCTACTTCGTTACTCTGACACTTAACCTGACACTCTTTCTTGTAGAAGGAGGATCCTCCTTTGGCACAACAGGTTTCTTCCTTTTAGCAGTGACAGGCTTCTTCAGTGGAGCTATGCTCTCCTTGGTTGTTGGTGTCTCCTTTTCAATAGCAGCTTCAACCAATATCTGCAAGTTCGTTTGAACCACTTCATCTTGAAAATGTTGCAACTCTGCTTTGAGCTTCCTGTTCTAAGACTGAAGGCCTTTGTTTTGCCTGTAAAGGTTTTTGAGTTGCCTATGGAGAGGTTGGTCCTTTCTTGCCGCAAAACTTTCCAGGTCAAGAGTGTGGTTGTAGCCATCCATGATTTCTTTCATCTTAACCCTGTCAGACATGGCTTATGTTTTCAACTGAGCCACCTCCTTCCTAGCATCCCTAAGTTGCCTAATTAATCTTTTGAATGTCTGGTTGTCAGGTGGAGTAGTGACATGAACAGTCTCAACAGGATTTTTCATGGTCTCCGCTTCATGTTGCATAGGAATTGCCTTGTCTGTCTCATCAGGATTCTTGATACCTCTGTCTTTATCTTTCTTCTTCTACACAGGGGTTTCTTCTTTCTTCTCCGCAGGATTTACAATGCCTTTCCCTTTCTTATTTTGTAGGATAGAGGATTTTGGTAGGGACTGTTCTTCAACAACCTCTTTAGGAGATGATGATCTCGTGAAAGGTTTCCTGACCTTGGTACTGGCTGCTGGAGGAGATGAGGAGAAGTGTAGCTTCTTCCCTTTCTTTGTTGCAGTTTTAGTAGTAGAAGGAACTTCTTCTAACTCGCGTGGAGGAGGATGTGAAAATCTCTCTGTGTGGAATGACAAGCTTCCTCCTCGGTTCCTGTGACCTCCTTGATGACCTCTGAAACTTGAACAAGAACTTTTCCCTTTCTCTTATTGTTGGTACATGCTTTAGCAGCACTAGTGGATGATAAAGGGCTTTCTTTCTGTGATTGAGGAGTGGCTTCTATATCCAACTTTAAGTGGGAAGGAACAACAAAATGTGAGAAATCTTTCTTACCCAGTTCTTCAAAAACTAGCATTCTAATCAATCCAGAGTGGAAGATGCTAGTATCCACATCCTTAGACTTTGACTGAATATTGTCTGACCTATGTTCCTTAGCAAATAGTAAGGAATATCCATTTCAATTTTACCAGTAAAATGCAGCAGAAGCCTTATATGGCACTGGTATAATGTGTTAAACCTCCCTTCACATGTAAAGTATCTCTGAATGATCCTCAATATCTTGTCAAACTGCTCAATCAGTTGATTCCTTGGCACACCTTTAGACAAATCATTGGCTTGATGTTCAGGCTTAAGGAAATCTTTGGCATAGGTTGTGTTCAAATTAACCATGGCTTTAAACCATTTCTCACTTGTGATAGGGATTCATGTTGCAGCTGAAATAGAGGCCAGTCACCTCGAATTCTAAATCCCCTACCTTGGTCTTCCAGCCATCAAAATGTAAGGCAAATTGCCTTGTCACCTCAGGATGACCTCTTTGCATATTCTGGCAGAAAGAGAGGCATCCCACTCTTTGAAAAACTTCTCTTGCCATGGGCTCTATCTCAAAAAGATGCATATCCACAGGTTCAGTTCTAACTACCTTGCCCCCCTTGTGTGACTTCTTCATCTGAGGTGTATCCATAGCTTAGGATGAGAGATTCTTATGGCTATCGGGTGGTAATGACCAGGAGGACCTAAAATCAAGCTTCAAATGGACAAGGCTGCACTTTTACAAGAACTTCTTTAAACCAGACTGATTGCTAGTAAGATAAACTTGGTTGTGGAAATCCCTCCCTTGGATTTGTTCAAGTATTGAACACTTAGACAATGAGAGGGTACTCTGTAATTGGCCTTTGAAACAAGGTAGAAAACGCCCAACTCAAGTGTCAAAGGAAGCAGAGGAGACACAGTGTGATTAAGCAGCGCCTCTAGGTAGTGCACTGCGTATGCAGAGGATAGAATTGTTTAGATGTTGTGATCTCAGTAGCTATAGTGGGTGGATGTATCAAACTTTGAGATACAGGTAGTGAAATTTGCAGGTTTGAAAGTAGAGGAGACAAGGATAGAATGGTGTGAGGAAAGGTCTCCTTCAACTATGCAAGCCCGATAATCCAAAACTCTGAGCGCTAAATATATTTGAAAATTACGTGCAGAGGAGGAAACACGAGATAACTATGGAATAAAAAATTGTTTGAAGCCTCAGCAAGATTTCAGGAAGAAGTCACGAACATCCCGACCTCCGAATCTATCTTAGCATCGGATCTGGTATCACTTCTGTCAACTGGTCAGAACTGGGAGTTTGCGCAGCACAGAAATCTTGATTTTTTCAAAATCACAAACCGTTATCAGAGCTCGTAAATACGAGATCTTGAAGGCATCTTTTAACCAACTCCTGGGGTTGAAAACAAGGAAGATGACATCAGCGTTGTAATCATAACTCAAGGTGGAAAATGATGAACGGGAAAGACGCTACGGAAACTCCTAATGAGTGGGCAGTGCTCCATTTCAAAAAATAATTGGACAAGTAAGAAAAGGACAGCAAGGCATGGCTCCGAGGGCATGAATGAGGAAAATGGTCTGTCAAATCAATCTATTCGTGGAGAGGATCGATCCTAGTGACAAATCATGAGGGGGGATCAAAGTTAAGTCATGAAAAAAAATGGTCCTAAGTCCAAATTCACATGAGGATCAAAACATAAGTCATGATTGAACACTTTATTTATCAACGGGGTCCTAACAAACACAATTTTAAAAGGGGTGAAATTTAAAAATCAAAATCTAAGGCTTAGGAAAATATTGAAACAAACTAAAAAACCCAAGGCAACTTAGTGTGATAACACCTCTAGCAGCCATCGATGTATGTATTATTCATAATGATCAAAACATTACAATTCATAGGCACACTGGCCTCTTAATAATTGTTTAGGCACTCTGGCCTTTCATAACTTAACAAAATGCAATATTTAATACGGGGTTCAAAACCCGGGGTGTTACATCCCCTCCCCCTTATTTTTTCACTGTCCTCGGTGCATATACAAAACAAGTATCAAAATCTCAAAATTTATTCAAAGAGATGCGGGTACTCTGCCCGCATGGCATCTTCATGTTCCTAGGTAGCATCTTCAGGACCATAGCAGGTCCACTGGACTTTTACCAACCCTATAACTCGATTAGGGAGCATTTTGACCTTTTTTCCAATATTTGCATTGGATCGACCTGAAAGTCTCCCTCTGTCTCTACCTGAATCATGTGCCAATCAATAACATGGTTAGGATCATGTACATATTTTTTTAGCAAAGATACATGAGACACATTATGCACATTCATGGAAGAAGGAAATGAAAGCATGTATGCAACTAGCCCTATTATGTCCAATATCTCAAATTGACCACAAAATATGGCAGCCAGCTTTGTACAACTACCCAACTTCAAAGAGCTCTTCTTGGGCTTCACTTTTAAAAGCACATGCTCCCCCACTTTAAGTTCTCTAGTTTTCTTGTTCTTATTTGCATAAACTTTATGTCTATCTTGAGCTTCCTTTAAATTCTTCTTAATCTTAACCATCTGGTCTTCCATATCCTTGAGAAATTTGGGCCCAAGTACCACTATGTATGTTGGGTTGTCTCAACTCACTGGAGTATTTCATTTCCTACCATACAAAGCTTCAAATGGGATCATTTTCAATGAAGATTGATACCCATTATTATAGGAAAACTCAACCAACTGTAAGTAATCTTCCCAGTTAGATGGCTTATCCATCACATACATTCTCAGCATGTCTTCAATTACTCGGTTGAATCACTCTGTCTGCCCATCTGACTATGGATGGTATGATGTGCTAAAGTTCAGATTTGTACCAAATCCTTTAAATAATCCCCTCCAGAAATTTGAAGTAAACTTTGTGTCTTTGTCTGAGACAATTGTCCTATGTATCCCATGCAACCTAGAAATCTCTTTCATGTAAATTTATGCAATATTGGTTGTTGTATGATTTTTTTTATAGGAACAAAATGAGCAGCCTTTGTTAATTTATCAACCACTACCATGATTGAATCATGTTGTCTTGTTGTCCTGGGAAATTTTGTTATAAATTCAATGGTTACCACTTCCCATTTCTTCTCTGGAATCGATAATGGTTGTAGCAAACTTGTTGGGTGCCTATGCTCAGCCTTCTCTCTCTGACATTCCATACATCTGGTAATGTAATCAGAAACATCCTTTTTCATTCCCAACCAAAAGAATTGGCTTCTTATTGTTGCAATTGTTTTCTGGTAACCGAGATGTCCATCATATGGAACATTATGCATTTATTTTAATACCAAATTCCTGACTTCTCTGGAACTAGGAACATAAATTCTATTTTTATGCATAAGTAATCCATCTTCCTTCATCTCATACTCTTTCATTTTTTGTGGTACATCCTCTTGCTATTATCTAAAGGTAATGTTGATCAGTAACAACATCTAAAATTCTACTCTTAGAGTCTGATTGATGCATATTGGCAGTTGTAGCATGCAAGAGATGTACTCTTCTGCTAAGTGCATCAACAACTTTATTTTATTTTCCTTTGATTTGCTTGATGTCAAAGTCGTATTCACTTAAAAATTCTAGCCATCTTTTTTGTCTGGCATTCAAAGTTGGTTGTTCAAAAATATATTTCAGATCACAGTGGTCTACTCATAGTTCAAATCTCTTCCCCATGAGATAATGCCTCCACATATTTAATGCGTGAACAATGGAAACAAGTTCCAAGTCATCTGTGGCATAGTTCCTCTCATGTTCCTTAATCATTATGGACTCATAACTAATGACATGTCCATTTTGAGTGAGGACTCCACATATTCCTTCCCTGCATGCATCTGTTCATACCAAAAAACTTTCATTTGGGTCATCAATCCTTAGAACAGGTGCACTAGTAAGTAATTCTTTCAACAAATTAAAGTTATCTTCATACTCAGATATCCATTCAAATTTAATTCCCTTATTTTGTAAAGAAGTGATGGGATGAGAAATCTTAGAGAACCCTGTTATAAATATTCTATAGTAACCAGCTAATCCCATAAAAGATATGACTTGTGAAACATTCCTACGTGTTGGCCATCCTCTAATGGCTTCAATATTCTTTGGGTCTACTGCTATACCCTGTTTTGAAATAATGTTCCCCAAGTAATGGATCTTCTCTTGATAAAAATAACACTTACTAACCTTGGAATACATCTAATGTTCCCTCAACACTTGCAATACCACTCTTTGGTGATGTTGATGCTCTTCCTCTAACTTAGAATAGACAAGTATGTCATCCAGGAATACTATGACAAACTTATCCAAGTAATTTCTTAATATGTCATTCATTAAGCACATATAGACAACTGGTGCATTGGACAGTCCAAATGGCACCACTACACATTCATAATGCCCATACATGGTTCTAAATGTTTTCTTATTGATGTGTTCTTCTTTGATTCTTACCTGATCGTACCCTGACCTCAATTCTATATTTGAAAATATATTTTCTCCTCTTAGTTGATCAAAGAGGTCATCAATTCTGGGTAGATGAAACTTGTTCTTTATAGTTGATTTATTCAGCTATCGAAAGCCAATACATAGCCTCAAAGTTCCATCTTTCTTTTTGACAAAAAGTATTGGTGCTCCCCAAGGTGAAACACTTGGACGCATGTACCCTTTCTTCAAAAATTCTTCCAACTGGATTTGTAATTCTTTTGATTCTGGTGTGCTCATTCTGTAAGGTGTTTTTTACACCGGGGCAGCTCATGGCACTAAATCAATAGAGAAATTTATTTCCCTTTTTGGTGGAAACCCTGGTATTTCTTGGAATGCATCTTCAAATTCTTGTATTACCGAGAAATCTTCAAGGCTTGGCCCCCTTGTCTTTTTTGGCTCCTCCACATGGGTTGCATATAATTGACATCATTTTTTGAAACACCTCTTAAGTTGTAAGGCTGAAATATCTCTTATAGAAATGGGTCTTGGAACAACTTTCGTAGTGCTTTGTTTGCGTTCTTCATCAAGACATGTAAATGTCTTGTTATAACAATCTAGGACAGCATAATGCTTTTCCAACCAATCCATTCCAATTAGAATATCATAAGACCCCAATGGTATGATATTTAGATCAACACTAGTATTCACACCATTAAGACTTATGGAACAACCTCTGACCATATCATGGATTCTTCTTTTGGTTCTAGTGGCTAGCTGGACCAAACTTGATTTTCCAAGCTTACCTTTCTCCACATGTAAACTATCCACTATTTTAGGATCAATGTAACAATGAATTGCTCTTGAATCAATTAAAATAGCAACAAGATGATTTATGATCTTACCTTCCACCTCGATCATATTGGATTGGTACTCTTCTTCTCGATCATCTAAGGCTACATAAATACTTCCCATGTCTTCTACTATTGTAGCCTCTTGGATGTTTTGCACAGTCTTCACTCTGTCCTTTCTATGTGGGCAATCCTTGTACATGTGATCTTCTTTTCATCTCCAACATTGGATTGGAGGCCTTCCCCTTTTTCCCAAGGAGTCTCCTTTCTTGGATTCATCCTTAGCATACTAGTCTTGATGATTTTTATTAGGTTCACTTATGTTGAAAGGAGATTTGAATCCCTTCTTCCTATGATCAAACTTCTCCTTCTTCTTATCCTTCCAAGATTTCTGCATGGATTCTATGCCCTGGCCTTGCTCATATGGGTACTTATCCTTTCTAATGGTCTTAGTCAAGGTATTGGGCTCATCATACCGAATATTTTATTTATAAAAGGATGGAAGTCTACTCAAAAATCTTTGTATTTTCACCTTCTCATGATTTATGAACCCTGCATACTTTAACAACCCCAAGAAATTTTTCTCATACTCTTCCATGGTTGTGATTTCCAACCTCAGTTCAAAGAACTCCTGCATTTTCTTGTCATATAAGAAGTTCTTTGAGAGGTACTCCTTTTGAAAATACTTCTTGAACTGCTTCCAAGTGATCATATTCTCATTAATATGCTCAACTTGCTTTAGTTGGTCCCACCACATAGCAGATTTCCCTTGCAAATGGTAGGTGGCAATTTTGGCTTCTAGGTTTGATGAGTAGTTATGCAATTGAAAATATCTCCTAAGTCCAAGCAACCATGCCTCAACATCATCTTCCCTTTATCATTCACCATCAAAGGATGGTGGCTTAAGCTTCCTCAACTCTCCTTGCAAATTGTCAAATTCATGTCTTCTTCTTTGGTGCCTAACAGGAGACACCTATGGAATACTGATGGAATCTTCAGATGCATAATACCTTCTTGTTGAGTAAGGAGGTGAGTGATTTCTATGAGTTCTGCTAGAATTTATTGAATAACCAGTTTTCTTGTGGTTATCTCTTATTTCATGATACCTTCCTTCTTCCTCTTGTTTTGAGACATTATTTGTTTTCCTTTGTAACTGATTTAAGCTCTGCATCACTCACGCATTTATCTAACCTTTTTTCTCTCATCAGTCTCTCATTGTCTTCTTTGTATCTTTGCACTTTTGTTTTCAGGCTTCTTACAATTTTTATCAATGTTTCTTGCTCCCCTTCGCCCTTGTGTCCATTGGATTATGTCTCTACATTAACAAATCTGATATTATGACCTTTGGCCTCTTTCTCGTGGATGGAATCTCCCTCTCCATAATCCATTTATTGAATACGCATTCTGAACTGATATGTTTAAACCCCTTAATTCTACAAAATGTGCAAGTGACCATTTTGTTTGAACTAAGCATATGATAAAGTAAATTTTCCAAACAATGCTACATGTCCTTTCAATTCATGAATAATATATATATCAGTCTACATCATATAACACTTCCATGTTTTCCCTTGACTGCTACAGAATTCAATTACGCACAGAGGCTTCCTTAAAACCACTTCCCCATGTGACCACGACTCAAAACCGTGAGCTTAATCCTTCCTTAGTGATTTTATTTCTTCAAAATCCAAAAAATTGGCCAGTAGCCCCGTTTTTATCTTTAAAACAATTTTCAGGCACTAACCCTTTTTTTCCTTCAGCTTTTAATCACACGTGACCAAGGTTATCGCTTAGCTGAAAATCACTTGCCCGGAGCTTCGAGATTTTGGGGCTCCGGAACTTTGGGCTTTGGGGGATTTCACCTTCATCACACTTCATTTTCCCCGAATGTCGAATTGGTGAACTTCTGAATGGACCCTTCTTCGAAGCTTCGGGGTTCCGGAACTTCGAAACTTCAAGCTTCATAGGTTCTACCTATACCACACAACATTCCCTCCGAACGTCGAATTGGTGAACTCTCGGAGAGGCTCTTAGAAGTATCATTACTCCGGTGCTCCGGAGCTTCAAACTTCATAGGTTCTTACAACATCACACTGTGACTTCCCCGAATGCCGAATATCTGAACTTTCGGAGCCTCATCAACAACTACGCATCAGGAGGTGATACATGGAGAAAATACGGAGATGACACGTGGCTCGTTCTATGGGTGACACGTGTCAAGTTATAGTCGATGCAAAATATCTGTGAAAAGCATGAAACAAGATGACATGTGGCACGTATAAAGTGGGTCCACATCACCCTAGGTAATTTCACCATGCCATGTCACTACGGTGCTTCGAGACTTCGGGACTCCAGACTTCGAAGGATCTCTCACCATAACACTTCAAAAATCTCGAATGCAGAACTTCTGAATTTCTGAACAGGTGCTCCCCAGAGCTTCAGGACTCCGACACTTCGAGACTTCAGAAAATTTAACACTAGAACATTTCAAAACATTTGAACGTCGACTTTCCGAACTCCCGAACAAGTGCTCCTCAGAGCTTCGAGACTCCAACGCTTCAGGACTTCGGAACTTTTTGCACCAAAACACTTTTCTCCCACAATCCTCCCGAAGGTCGAGTACTTGATAATCTGCAGACACATTTCCCTATCAACAGACAGTCCTTATTTACTCTGGAGTTCACGATTTCAGGAGATTTTATTCCTTGCAGCTTAAGGACTCACTTCTCCCAGAGTGTCGAACCGCTGAACTATCGTGAGATCTACAACTCACACTCGCTCGCACACATATCTGACAACTGGGATTAGATCTTCTCCAATGTGCTTCACCTCCTAATTTGTGCTTGATCCAATGGCCCAGATATGTCCTTGGCCAAATCCAACAGTCAGGTACTCCTCTCAGTGATCTACAACATAAATTCACTTCGGAACTCTGGAGTTTCGGGGCTTTTTCCTCTTTTATGACAAAGAAATTAAAACAGTCGGAGCGGCGAGGTCCGAAGGACTTTGGTGCTTAACCGCCATGCTTCTTTTCCATATCTGATGACTATGAAGGACTCATACCTTTTCAAATAGATATAACGGTCCAAGTAAAATCTTGTGGCCCAAATCAACGGCCATTGTGGTTTCCCGAACCACTACACCTCCCGAGTTTTCAAAAACAATTAAGTTGTGCTCTGAGCACCTTCCTGGAACTCATGGACACTCTATAACTCAAAATTTAGCCATTTCGACAAAGATTCTCTATGAACATTTTGCTTCAATTTCCACGTACATGACCCATCTAGGATCAGTGTTGAAAACTAGAGCTCCGGTACCAATCTATAACATACCCATCCACCCACAGGTCGGGCACACTAACTTCAAGTCCCCTTCTGGACTAATTCAACATCTAATCTAACTGTAAATAACAAGGATGCATGAAATATTCACATGCATTAATCAAGATTCATGCTAAACATAAAATAAATGAACCATACGACATGCACAGTAATAACCAGCAAGCATGCATATTATAGATGTGAAATTCATAGATAATTAAATACAGAGCGAAAATAAAGATACACAGGTAAATAACCATAATAGAGAGCACTTATCTTTTCTAAAACAAGACACCAATTGGTTGCAGGCCAAGAAAGTTCCATCCAATTGTAGACATTGTTTTTCCAAGTCTCAACAACAATGTTACCCCCGAGCGAGGGCTATGAATCCACAAGGACAGTTCCAGAGTGTCACTCAGCTTCCCAAACTAGTCAACACTCGAGTTCTCATAGGATTCTCAACACCCACAGCAATCCAAGTACCCATCTCTCTTCTACCCAGCCTACACAACCAAAGAGAATGGACCCCCTTCTCTACGACGCAGTTCCTCGGGATGTCCATCTCCTTCCAGGGCTCCAGTGTAGCTGATCCAGAATCTCCATGTTGGGACTCTCAAGACTCACAACTATGAGAGAAACTAAGCCCAGACCAAAGCATCTCAGACATGTAGGTCTTGACTCATGGCTGGAATACATCAGCAGTCTCTACAACCAACAATACCATTGCTTCCCTTCAACAATTTCATTTTCCTTTCCCAAGCCAAGACATGAAAGAGGAAAGATGAGTGGGTGGTAGAATGAATGGAGTGAAATCCCAACTAAAGGTGATAACAACGAGAAATTGGGTTAATGAGTGCATGAGTGAAACATAAGAAACTAGCAGTAGAGAAAGAACGAGAGTGGGAGTGAGAACCCCCAAACAGACCAAGGACGGGTTTATGTAATTCTTGGAATTAAGGAACCACTTCGCCTCCCCCCCCAAGAAGCTTATGTAATTGTTATTCTCCATTAAGAAAATAATGGGTAAATAAAATAAAATAAATAAGTATTGTTGTCCCTTGGTTATGGAAGGAAGCGAAGTACAAGGAAGAAAAGGTAAAAAGCGAGCTTCGTGGGAGACACAGTGACTGTCACTAGGTCGAAGTGAGCAAAGGAGAAGAAAAGATGGAGCGAAGTGTAGAAAAGAAAGACGTTAGACGAGGATATTGAGGATGATAGATCAGCAAGGAAGATGGATCGAGGACAACTCAGAAGTGGAAAAATCCATCGTTGGATGCTTTGGAGCACCGCGCGAGAAGGAAGGGAAGGCAAGTTGGCGAAGCCCGGAAAAAGCGGGTCAAGTTGACATAGAGTTTTAGACACCTAGGGTTTTGGTATCTAGGGTTTGGGTACTTAGGTTTCGGCCTATGGTTGTTGGTGAGGTATTGTAATGTATAAATAAAGGACAAGAGGACCTGGTTCGGGGGGGTCATTGAGTATTGACATGATATTGATGTTGATCCAGCTCCATTGTGGGAAAGATTATTGTATTGAGAAAGAGAAGTGTTGAGAGAGAGAGCCTTCTGGTATTGTAAGATCTTCAGCTGTGTGCGAAGATCAAGTCCTGCAGCTCGGTGCGCAGGAGGGGGGGAGAAAGAGAGAGAAGAAAGAAGATCTGCTAGCTGAGAGCGTAGACAAGAACTGTATGCTTTACCTTAATAAATCATAAGCACAGTTCTGTGGACGTAACCCTAGAGGGAGGGTGAACCACGTATATCTTTTGTTGTGTATGTGTGATTGATGCTTTGATCTATGTTGTTGTTATCTTGTTATTTATATTGTTGTGTTAGATCAGGATAGATCTAGCTTGATAAGTGATAGGTGCATATTGTGTTGTTGTTCTACTAGATCCACTTGATATTCCCCTGGTTGATATTCTGTCCTGCAACCCCCTCATAGCTGCTTCAGGTGAGACTGCATCTGCTTCGCAGGTGTTGTTGAAAGGCCCAGTAGCTAGGTCTTGTTGGTGCGCTCTTGGAGTGAACCTCAGGTCTACCCCTATGCCAACAAGTACTTATCCCCTCAAGCCCCCTCTCTTGTGGAATCATATCCCCCTATAACTCTTGTCCTTGTCTGTCTAGCATCCAGTGATGTATTTATTATTCATAATGATCAAAACATTACATTTCCTAGGAAAAATGGCCTCTTAATAATTGCTTAGGCACTCTGGGCTTTCATAACTTAACAAAATACAATATTTAATACGGGGTTTAAAACTCGGGGTGTTACATCATGACCATTATTCTCCTACCATCTGAAATATGCTACTGTGATCACCATACATGAACTTGGAAAGCTTGGTGTTGTGGACAACAAGAAACTTGGTTTGACTCCAGGCTGAAGAGGTAGGTTGTAAGGCCCGTGGTCGAAGAAGCAGGCTGTCAGGCCCATGAGTTGTTCTCTAGGCGAGAAACTACTCAGAAGTGTTCCCTGGTGCACTGAGCAATAACTATCGAACTCTGAGACTTCCTATCCGGCCTATTGTTGAAGCCCGAGAAGGGAAGTGAGGAAGCTGAGGGACTGTTGAGTAGATAAGGGGCACACTTCCTGGGGTAGGACAGGCATGTGGGGAATGAGAGACTATAGGCTAGTTGTAGTATTTGGATACCTTGGACTGAGCAATTATGTTGATTGTCGGACCTTAGACTAGCTTAATATTCCCTTTTCCCTGGTAGATTTTAGCCCCATCTCGGGGGTGACCCACTACTGAGATTACAAGTAGTGTGGTCTATGGTTGGGAGGAACATGGAAGTTCTGCATGTAGTTGGTGATATTTTTATCAAAGATAAGTGTCCATTGTGTGTTAAATTATATGTTGCATCATTATTTATGCATTTTTTATGGGTTTTTCTTGTGTATGCTGCATGTGTATTTATATTATTATTTTGTATGAATCTGTGTATTTGTAGAGTATTTGTATGTTTTAAATTTTGTATACAGTTCAAAAAAAAATTGTGTGGCATATCCCAGCAACAGGTGGTTGGGGATGTTACACATTCGTTGCCTGTTGATACAACATAAGGTTGCGTAGAATCCTAAATCTTTGGATATTTCAATGAAGTTGGAAGTTTCTCCTATAGGAGATGGTGGGGGGGTGACTCAAGTCTAGACACAGTTAGTTTCCTTGAAAATTCAATTGAAAGAACCAATGAAAGGAAAGGAGAAGCGGGAACAAGTTTGGTGTACCAAGAGTAGGACTAAAGGCCACCATAAGGAAGAATGCCCAGCCTTTGTGCAATATTTTGCAACTAGAGTAGCAAACCCATTATCAGGAGGAGGATACTGTGAAAAATTCAAGACTTGGGGACATCATCTACCTTATTTTCCAATGTTGCAAAAATACCAGAGTACGTCAAGGAATTTATTTTGTAAATTTTGCAAGTCAATAGGGCACAAAGAGAGGGACTTATGTGCATTTGATTTTATGAGAGACTGCACTTTAGATATGTATATAATTCAAGAGGAAAATGTTGCGACAAAAGGAGGTGATCCACAGTATAATAATGAGAGAGACTTTAGTTAAGGAGGCCAAGGAGGATTTGGTAGAGGTCGGGGCAGAGAAAATTTTGGAAAAGGAGGTAGAGGACCAATAATCTACTACAATTGTAATCAATCTAAACACTTAGCTCGTGACTACCCAAATCCTTATACAACCTGCATGTATTGTAGAGCACTAGAACATGAGACAAATGGAGGGAGGCAGAGTGATCAATGGGTGAGGAAATCAGCAGGACCTATGCCAACATTTGAACCACAACAAGAAAAAGAGACATATTAGTAGACAAGGAATGAGATACTAGGACTGGATTGTATAAAATCAACATCATCCATGCCTCATGTGATTGTCATACCTCTAGTGTATGATTGTACTATCTCGGGAAGGTCACTTGAGAAGTTAAGTCCTTTGAAAGAATTCCTGAAAGGTTGTTTAGAATTGATGAAAGATGAAACTGCATTGAATGCATTATGGTGAATGATTGATCATTTCACATAAGAAAATGAACCTCTTATTGCACAGAGGGTAGTAAATTAGGTATTGCACAAAAAGAGGACAAGTCAAGAGTTCAAACTAAGTGCGTAGATTGGGGAGTATGATGTGGACAATGTCATTTTAGACCTGGGATCTTATGTAAATTTTTTACCAAAGAAAACATGGGAAATGATGAGGAAGGTGAAGTTGATTTAGTCTCCCGTCCATTTAAGATTGGTGAACCAGCACAAGATAGTATTGATTGGTCGATTGTTAGGAGTACTTATGAATATAGACGAAGTGTGCAGTGTAGCAGATTTCGAATTCATTAAGATTGTGGATAATAGTCATCCATACCTAGTGCTTATGGGGCTTGAATGGGCCTTTGACAATCAAGAAATTATTAATATGAAGAAAAGGGAAATGATCTTTTAAGTAGGGGACTTGAGGGTTACTGCACCATTAGATCTGACAGAAGGAAAGAGGTATATCGAACCAAATAAAGGGAATGAAATTGATAACCTATATAATATGGTTGCATGAATGAATGACTATGTTAATCCGACTGCATATGGTTCCCTAAGTTGTAGAAGAATTAGCTCATGTGCATCAGATTCATAGGAAGGAATGGAATAGTGGAAGCAAAGGATGAATGAAGTATCAAGCAAACAATGTGCCCGCATTACTCAATCATTGCGCTGGATTGGAACAAAGTTATGTGACCCACCAAAGTATGATGGTTTGACTGATATAAGTTATTTTGTAAAGGCACTTGAGTTGTAGATACTTGAACAACAAATATTATTGGCATTAGATGTTGTCTTGAAAGCCACTCTAGCGATATGGTAGGATTCACATAAAGAAGGAATAGAAGACTATTTGTAGTGTAAAAGATTAATTGAAGTTAGATTTGGTATCAAGGTTGAGTATACTATGCAGAAATATATAGGAGTAAGTTACCCAAAAAATCATATTTTGTAGTGAAGAAAGATATGGAGTTCGATACCGAAGAAGAAATGGATGCATAAGTTGATACATACATTAGATATGATCGCCAAGAATTGGTACTTGGAACTAGAAATGTGCAGAGAAATCGAAGATTGGGATAAGATAACTCAAATTTGTATGGTAACATTTAATTTTGAATATGAATCTCCATTAATAGATGTAGTTTTACAGGCCATTAGAAATAAGAGTTTTCAGAAGAAAGGTCAATGGATGTAGTACCTGTGTGTAGTGCACATATAACTTCTATGACAGTTCATGAACTACTAGAATGTTATAATGTGGCTCAATAAGATCAGGATGAGGAGGATCCAAGAAATATCAAAATACATGAAACTGAGGGGAAACGAGTAGTGGAAGGCCCAGAGCTTAAATCTGTTGCAAATGCACAACCACTAACAACGCGTAAGGTAAATATTGGGACAAAAGAGAATCCAAAGTTTGTGTAGATGTCACACTACTGGAATGATGAAACTATGGAAAGAATTGGAGAATTATTGTGTGAGTATAAAGATCTAATCCCAACCATGCTTGCAAAAATGAAAAAGATGGCTGGTGAGATAGGAGAAATGAAGATCCCTTTGAATCCATATGCTAATCCAGTAAGACAAAGACCCTATAGATTGAATACGAAGTACAAAAAAAAGGTAAAGGTAGAGATATATAGAATGTTAGAAGAAGGAATCATTGAACCAGTAGTAGAATTAGAATGGATAAGTCCAATGGTAGTGAAAGATAATAAAAAAAAATAGGGGGAATTAGAATTTGTGTAGACCCATAAAAACTAAATGATGCACGTCTGTATGATCCATTTCCAACACCATTTATAGATTAAGTATTGGAAAATGTAGGGGGGAAGGAGGCCTACTCTTTCACAGATGGATTCTCAGGATATCACGAGACAAAGATTACGTAGGAATATAGATATAAGACTACTTTTGCAATAGAGTGGGGAATCTACCAGTACACGGTGATGCCTTTTGGGCTGAAGAATGCACCTGCAATTTTCTCAAGAGTAGTGGTCGTAGCATTTAAATAATTTATTCATTAGTTCCTTGAATTTTATTTAGATGATTGGATTGTGTTTAGTCTCTTGAAGAATCACATAGAAGTACTAATATTAATGTTGGATAGGTGTAGATAATGTCATATTTCATTGAACTTGAAGAAATGTATTTTATATGCGCCTTTTGGAATTTTGTTGGGCTATGTGGTATGTAAGCAAGGCTTACTAGTGGATCCTGTCAAGATTGCAGTGATTTTGGAATTACAACAACCTACATCACTAAGATAGTTAAGAGAAACTTTGGGCCATATAGGATAATACATGAAGTTCATTAAGGGATATGCACATATTATACCACCCATGGAGAAGTTGTTGAAGAAAGAAGCTAAATTCCAATGGAATGAGGACTGCTAGAAAGGTTTGGACACATTAAAGAAGAAGTTATTGACTGCACCAATTTTGATATTCCCAGATTGGAAGAAATAATTTCATGTTCATGTGGATGCATCGTCCATAGATTTGGGATTCATATTATCTTAGCCAGGAGAAGGAGAGTTAGACCATCCAATTGCATTTTTAAGTAGGAAGTTGTCAACAATAGAAAAGAACTACACTGCAACTGAATGAGAGGGATTCAAAATGGTGTATGTGTTGTAGAAGTTTATACATTATCTGTTGGATTCTCATTTCAAGATGTATATGGACCATTCTACACTAAGATACTTAATGAAAAACCCAGTGTTTGGGGGGAAAATTTGTAGATGGTTTCTATTTTTCCAAGAGTACGACTTGTAAGTCATCGTTAATCTAGGTGAATTGAATGCAGGACCGGATCACTTATCACGCATTTCATCAGGAGAGGATGTAGGGAATCTAGATGATAGCTTACCAGACACACGGTTATTTTTAGTTCAAAAGGTGGATGACTAATTCACAGACATTGTGCAATTCGTAACTACGAGAATGGCTCCATCGAACATGATAATTGCACAAAATAAATGGTTAGTGATTAAGGAAACAGACTGTCAACTAATTGCAAGGAACTTATACAAGCTAGGTGTAGATGGAATATTAAGATGATGTGTGTTAGAGCATGAAAGGCTAGTGATACTATCAAAAGTGCATGAAGGTATTGCAGGAGGAAACTACGTAGGTAAAGAGACTGTGCAGGGATCTGGTGGCCCATACTTCACAAGGATGCTAAGGAATATTTCCAGGCATGTGATGTTTTTCAAAGGTTTGGAAATACATCCAGAAGGGATGGGATGCCTTTGCATCCACAAGTTACACTAAAGGATTTTGACAAATGGGAAACATATTTTGTAGGACCAATCAATTCTCCAATCAAGAGATTAGGAGCTAGGGATGTAATCACCGCGACATAGTATTTGATCAAATGGGTAGAAGCAGCACCAGTCACAGACTGTAGCATGGAAAATGATACATGATTTATGTTTGATAACATAGTGACAAGATTTGGGTGCCTGCACATTTTATTGAGTGATTGAGGGATGCACTTCCCAGATAAGATGATTTCAGCATTGACTGGGGTGTTTCAAATCCACCGTCAAGGGAGCACACCATACCATCCTCAAGAAAATGGGACAATAGAAGCATTCAATAAGATTTTAGAAAATGCGCTGAAAATATTTGCAATGTAGGGAGAGATTATTTGGAATTAAGGATCCCAGCATTATTATGGGCATATAGGACTACAAGAAAAAATTTGAAAGGACAAACACCTTTTAGGTTGGTATATGGGAAAGAAGCAGTAATCCGATGGAATTTATTGTGTCAATCCTACGTGTTGCATTGATTACGGATCTTTCAGACTCTCCCGCAGTAGAGGAAATATTTTCATAGTTGTTACAGCTCGAGGAAGACTGATTTTTCGCAGGATTCCATCAACAAGTCCAGAAGGCAAGAGAAAAAGCATGGCATGATAGGCATATTAAACAGAAAAGGTTTCAAGTGGGAGACTTAGTGTTTTATACGACAACAAGTTCATGCAGGACCCATAGAAGTTTATGATGCATTAGTTAGGTCCATACGTGATCAAGTATGTGACAAAAGCAAGTGTTGGGAAACTAGAAACGTTGAAGGGTGAAGTCTTGGTAGGACTGTTGAATGGAATTCAGCTAAAACTCTATAGGGATGGCCAACCGTCCTTGAACTAGTATGACCTACGCAAGAACCTATGTACTATAGTAGTGTATTATAGGAGAAAAAAGAAAAAGAAAAAGAAAGAAAAGATGGAAAAAAACAAAAAAACAAAACAAAACAAAACAAACCGGAAAAAATTAAGTAAGTTGCAATCAGAGTATGTGCATAGAATAAGTGAGTGTCATGTAGATGGACAAAACCACACCAAGAAAATAAATTATGCGCAGAAGAAAAAGTTGTGCAGGGAATGAATGAGTAAGAAATAAATATTGCATGGATGACGATGGATAAAGACCATTAAACAACATTAAAGAGCGGAAATGATAGTTCAAAAGCCATAATGACAGCACAACACGGAGACATGCCATCATAAATGGAAAAATCCGATGGAGATCATGACAAAATGGATAATTGAAGCAAAAATCCAATGAAAGATTTTGTAATAAAGCAACGTTAAAGAAAGCATTGATTACATAATTAATGGATTTGAGAGTTAATTCAGGGACGAAGGGAGGTGGAGAAATGGAGAAGGGGAAAAAAAGCTACAGAGGGTCGACGAACAATGGTCATTGTTAGTTGGATTTATGTGCGAGTAAGAGAGATTCGATAGTTGTGTTGGAGATCCTGAGAAAAACCACAGAGTCGAAGCAATTGTCATTAGTAACCGGATTACAAATATGGCAACACCAAAGGCAATAGATTTTGCACCAAAGAAGGTCTGAATGAGAACATTAAAAAAACACTAAAGGTTGAGGAGACTATGGGAGAATCATCATCAGGTCCAAGGTTTACTAGGGACTACATTTTGTCGAGGAAGGATGATGTCGAACCAATGACGTTGAAGAAGGATGCCAAGTATCCATTGGTGACACCTAACATATCAAATGGGGTCATCATCGATGAGGATATGTTAGTTAAGGTGTCACAGCTCAAATATGTGGACCATAATATCATAGACACAGTGAAGTTCCCTGAACTTGCACCAAGTGAATACTTGGAACTGAAAATAGACCCAGTGAAAAACCAGACTATACATGTGCCAAAGGTATGGAACGAGTTGGCATACTAAATATGTTTTGCATTCCACACTTCGGCAGGAGCCAAGAGGTGAATGCATGTGTCAATATGTTGTTAACTTGTCTACATGGTGGTTACTTATGGTTGGACAGTCCAATTTCTCATTGCTCAAATCACATTGCCTAAATCACAGGCTTACCGTCACAGGGGGAAGATCCCACCTTGTTGTTTGCAGGAAAAAAACATAAAAGGACTCTGCCAGAGTCCATGAGAAATAAATTTCACATAGTTAGAGGGGTGTGAAGGTTGGACATACCAAGAACCTATGACCGAACAATAAGAATTGAGATGAAATTATTGGTTTTCAAGTTGTTGAGAAAGTACAGTAAATACCAAGTGCCTGCAGGGGTGATAGTTGTGGCTGAGAAGTGTGTAGAAGGGGTATCAATGAGATTAGAAACCATTTCTACTGAACCAGTTCCTCATCGATTGTGTGAAAGCACATGACAGAGGCATGGAATTCCATTATTCCTGGTTGTTAATTTTGATTGTGTTCACAACGTGGAATGAACCAGAGGATGCATAGTTTCTGGGTCTAAGAGGCAAGCCATGCTTAGCTGCCAAGTATCATAACTTCTGGTACACGATGAAAAAGAGAAGATAGATAGATATCAATGTTGAGTTCTATCTGTACAATGAAAGGATTAGGAGGTGTATCCAGAATACACAATGAATTTCACCACAACTTGTAGAGTCATACACATCGATTGTGTGATTCTGGGAAGACTATCATCACATCTACATACAAGCAAAGAAAGACTTGAGAGAGGAATGGGTCCAAAGAAAGAACAAAATTACAGAGGAAAACATCCAACTGATTATGCAGGATTGGGATCCAGACTGGAATATTCCTGCGAACAAAATAGGGATGGAGCACGCTAACAATGAAGAAGAATACTAAGCAATTGGTCATGGAAATGGATAAGGAAATGGCGTAGGGGAAGCGTAAAATTCAATACCAGGAGCAAGGGACAAGAGGAAAGACTAGGATAAGAGGACAACAACATCGGCATGGAAGAAGATGAAATCCCTTAAAGAAACAACTATCTACACTTTGACGGACAATGACATCGACAATATTGGCTACCAAGTGAGGGATTTAATAGAAGAGGTAGCTCAGAAAATGTTACAGAAACAAGAAGAACTTCACTAGAAGGTGCAGGAACATTTAACGACATTGCAACAATTTTGGGAGGCAGTAAGGAGAGTACTAGAGTGAAGATTCAGTGATGGACCAACAACAAGTGCAATTGGGGAAGAAGGGGCCGCCACTTCTTACTTGTCAAAGATAGCAGTAGTGCGTAGATTTTTAAATATCTCACCAGATGAAATTGAGTTCCCCATGCTAGATATGCAGGAGAAGGAAAGAGTACTAAGTCACCTGGACTTAATTGTTTCACAGATACCCATAGGAGCACTATAACGCTTACAGACAGGTACTGCGTAAGAAATACAATTTCATGAAGAGTCAACGTCAAAGGATTTGGCTAAGGTAATGATCGATAAGGAATAATTATAGAAGGATTATAAGACTGTAGTGAAGGAGAAGGACTAGGTCGAGCAAAAGGTAGAGAGGATATTGAAGGAGAAGGATGAGGCCAAGATACAGGTACAGAGGACACAACATGATTTCTGTTAGTTCCCAAAATGAACCCGTCTCTTTGGTCACATTTTGTGGAGGATAGCATGGCTATTGGTAGTTTCCTAAATTCATTTTTGAGTTTTTCTAGTTGCAAAACTTAGGTTTTGGTTTATATTTTAGAGAAAAATATGACCCATAAAAGTCTTCTTTTCAAATTTTTCATAATTCACTTTCAACAGCTAACGTGTGTCCAAAAGATAAGTGTTAGCTGGGGAAAGTGGCGAATTTCAGCAGCTAAAGAGCGTCTCTCATAGGTCTGTGGGCTGTTGAAAGTGTTGAATTCCAAAATATCCAAAGAAGCAGTGTCGCGGGTCGTGCGCTGGTGAAAGTGCAGACTTTCCACAGCTACGGAGCAGTTCTTCCAAGGTCGTGCGATGGTGAAAGTGAAGCTTTCAACAGCTAAGGATAAATTCTCACAGGGTGGCGCGCTGGTGAAAGTGAAGACTTTCCACAGCTAAGGAGCAGTTCTTGCGGGATGATGCACCGGTGAAAGTGGTAAGTTTCTACAGCTGAGGGGCGTGTTCCACGGGCCGTTGGTTGGAGAAAGCGAGAATCACGTGCGCTTATCCACGTTTCAAAATCAAATCATGATATGAATGAATCACGCCATGCGATCGGAAGGATGCGCTGGTGAAAGTGGGTAATCATTTAAACTCGAGTTCCACGTCCTAGTCGGATTACATCTCGAATCCGGCTCAGAAACTCACGCTCCACAATCATGGCATCAGGGATGGCAAGTTCGAATTCAGTGGTGCAGGTACAGAGGATGTACTGTCGTGCTGACAACATCAAATCAAAGCATTGCTTCCTTATCACACCCTGTTCACAGAGGTCTGTTAAAGTTTCAAATGTTTTAAAACAGAGACGACTCCCGAAGTGCTTTCAACAGCGCAGAACCTCCGCTCAAACAGCAGTTACAGGGGTTAATATACAGAATTGTTGGGATTTTCAAGTTACAGAATGGCGAGGAGACGCAGTGGTTCTCTACTCAGGAGAGAGCTGGATAGCCTGTCTTTTTTACAGACACATCCCGAAGTCCAGAAACATTTTTCAAATGCAGGGTGTATTGAATTCGTTGAGAGGTTGCAAAATGGTTGCCACCAGTCTACAGCAGAAGCCTTTGCCAAGACTTTCGATGGGAACAAAGCTCATGTTGGGTCCATGGAAATTAGAGTATATGAAGCTGCCATTGCTGCAACAACAAGCCTACCAAGAACGGGCCAGAGCTGGTTCAAAACCACTACCCCCAAAAATTTGAATTTCAGAGCTTATTTGAGAGAAGAGTTCAGGCACAAGGCATGGAAAAAGGGTATGTTGGTTTCCTATCTAGAAGAAGAATGGCAGGAGTTGTTCAAAGGCATCCAACTCTACATTACCTCGGAGGGCAGGTATGATAAAATCATGATGTATCACTTCAAACTCCTAGACCATTTCACAGGCAAGACTCCCCTCAATTTACCTTTTTTCCTACATAAGAGTTTGACTAAGGTTTGCAAGAAGATCAGGGCTCAACCCTTGAGCATGAAAAGTACTATGTGCCACTTTGGCCTCATAAAATTGATCATCCTGGAGGAATTGAAACAGCAGGGAAGGAGCTGGGATCATTTTCTATTCTGGGAGGGTTTTGAAACACAGACTCAGCCTGCAAATGAACCAGGGAAAGGTTCAAAGAAACAGTCTTCTCCTCAAAGCAGTTCAAGAAAAAGAAGGACCCTGCCAGGACCTCCAGAAGATAGAATTTCTGGAGTGAAGCCCCGCAGGTCGAAGAAAAGGTTAAACTTTGAGCAGACCACAGAGCGTCCTACAGAGCAGAGTACAGAGAAGAGAACCAATATTTTAAACTTGCCCTATTCAAACTAAGAATCAGAGCAACAAGATCAATGCCTTGTCACCAAAAGTCCTGAGCAGTCAACTGAGTGTGCACAAAACTATGAGACCTTCACCCAGACAGAGGAAGGAGAAACATCAAAAAGCTCCAAGTCAAAGAAGTCTCAGAAAATCAAGCATCTGAAAGAGGTAATCGCCCAAC
>ML779605.1:85080-104307 GCA_009831015.1 Picea engelmannii | reverse complement strand
TAGACATTTTGTTAATACACATATTCATGCGGAAGCAACAATAACACATACATGCAATATATACAGGCAATTCTGATAACATTATAACACATGTACAAAATACACAGCATACAATTAACATAGAATTGGTACTTATCTTTTTATGAGAAGACCATCGACTGCGTGCAAACCTTCCACCAACCTCCCATCCTTGGACCACGTTGTTCCAAGCTATCAGCAGTGGGTCACCCCGAGCTGGGACTAAACTCCACCTAGGGAAAAGGAATCCTAGGCTAGGCTGAGACTATGGAAAGTTGCACAATGCACAGGATGGATTCTCTCCAACGAGCCTACTTATGCGCACTACTCAGAGACTCTCATTCCCCACATGCATGTCCCACCCCGGGAATATGCACCTTCATTGTTCCACAGTACATTGACTACTCCACTTCCCTTCCAGGGCTTTAGCAACAGGTTGGATCAGGAATTCTCAGAGATATGTAGTTGTTGCTAGACTCCCTCCAAGAGAAATCACTTCCCCAACAAAATATCTCACCTAGAGAGAGTTTCTCACAGGCCCTGACAACCAGCTTCTTCAACCACAGTCCTGACAACCCGCATCTTCAAACTACAGTATGCAAAAATGGTTAAGGCAAGGGATGACTCAGCAATTGCATAGGTTCACAATGGAAGAGGTTCAATAATGGCATAAATGGATCATGTTGCATGCATGTTCAGTGCATGTATGAACTAGACAAGTGATGGCAAGAATCGTGAGTGAACTCGTGAGGAAAGATAGCAAGCAATGCTCAGAATGCTCAGAATTCTTAGAGTGAGAATGGTGAGAGAACTAGTGAGTGCTAGAATGGTGAGAGCCAGAATGGTGAGAGAGAATCCTACAATGGTGGAAATTCCCACATAAATTTGTATATGTCCTGGGTGACTCTTCGCTCTCCAGAAGCTCGTTCCTCTCCACTTGGAGTTTGTTCCTCTCCCCAAAGGAACTTAGGATAAATGGGTTTATTTCCCAACTTTAGTATTTTCAGGAAATACATTATAATATTCCCTTGGGTTAAGCCCTCAAGCTTAGCCCCTCTTTCCTAGCCTCTCAACCCCCTTTCCCTTCCTAGTGGAGCTTAGTCCCACATAAATATTTCTTCGTGGTTGGTCTACACGCAGCGATCTATTTTTATTATTAATCTGCATAATTACATATACAAAAATAGGCTCATTGGCCTTAGCATCTAGGCTCTCCGACCTAATAAACACATAAGCCTCCCAGCTTGTAAATACTTGGCTCACCAACCTATAAACATCATTACAATTCAACAGGGGATCGGACTTGGGGTATTATAATCCCCTCCCCTTATTTTTGCACTATCCTCAATGCAAATCATTTACATAACATCAGCAAGATTTTCAAAATCTTCAAAAAGATGTGAGTATTCTGCGTGCATAGCATCTTCATGCTCCCAAGTTGCGTCCTTAGGATCATACCAGGTCCATTGGACCTTTACAAGCCCTGTGGCTCGATTCCAGAGCTATTTGATTTTTTGGTCCAGAGTGCGTACCAAATGCACTTGAAAAGTGCTTTCTTGATCCACCTAAATCATATTCCAATCAATAACATGATTAGCATCAGGTGTATATTTTGTAATCAATGATACATGGAATACATTATGTATAGACATAGATGCAGGTAATGCAAGAATGTAAGCTACTAGTCCAATTATCTCTAGGATTTCAAACGAACCACAATATATGGCTTCCAACTTGGAACAGTTTTCCAACTTCAGGAAACTTTTGTTGGCTTTCACCTTCAAAAAAACATGATCACCCACTTTAAATTCCCTGTGGGTTATGCCTTTGTCAACATATATTTTCTTCTTGTCTTGGGAAGCCTTTAAATTATGTTTCATCTTCAGCATTTTCTCTTCCATTTATCTGAGAAAATATGGCCCAACTACTGCTCTATCAATTGGGTTGTCCCAACTTACTGGTGTGTTGCACTTTCTGCCATAAAGTATCTCAAATGGGCTCATCTTCAGTGATGCTTGGTACCCATTGTTGTAGGAAAATTCTACCAAGTTTAGATCATCTTCCCATTTATATGGTTTGTGCATCACGTACATCCTTAGCATATCATCTATCACTTGGTTCACCCTCTCTGTTTTCCCATCAGACTCGGGATGATAAATTGTGTTGAAGTTCAGATTTGTTCCAAACCCCTTGAATAACCCCTTCCAAAACTTCAAGGTAATATTTGGGTCTTTGTCAGACACAATTGTCTTGGGTATTCCATGCAAGCGTGTTACTTCCCTCATATAGATATCAACAACATTGGTTTCCTTATGAGTAACCTTCATAGGAATGAAATGGGTAGCTTTGGTAAGCTTGTCCACCACCACTGTGATAGAATCATAATGCTTACTTATTATGGGAAATTTGGTGATGAAAACCATTGTTACCACTTCCCACTTCCACTCAGGAATGGATAATGGCTGCAGCAACCCATCTGGGTGTCTATGCTCATCCTTGACCCTTTGACACTCCAAGCATTTAGCAATGTACTCGGCAATCTCCTTCTTCATACCTGGCCAATAATAGTGGCTTTTGACTGTTGAGACTATTTTCTGATATCTTGGGTGTCCATCATACGGTACATTATGCATATATTTTAAAATCTTACTCCTTAATTCAGAAGAATTGGGTACATAAATCATGTTCCTATACAGGAGAATTCCATCATTCCCCAATTCATAATCTTCAACTTTCTGCTGCATTTTACCTCGCTGCAATTTTTTTAGCAATTCCATGTACTCCAAATCAGTCTTTGCATCCTCATAAATTTTTCCTTTAAGATTAGTTTGATACATGCTAATGGATGTAGCATGGAGTTCATGCACTCTTCTGCTGATTGCATCAGCCACTTTTTTCTCCTTTCCTTTGATGTGCTTAATATCAAAGTCATACTCACAAAGTAATTTCAACCATCTGTTATGCCTAGCATTCAAAGTTGGTCAATCAAAAAAATATTTCATACCATTATGTTATATCCTCAGCTAAAACCACTTTCCCATGAGGTAGTGCCTCCATTTCTTCAAGGCATGCACTATGGCTACCAACTCCAAATCATGAGTGACATAGAGCCTTTCATGCTCTTTCAATTTTCTAGATTCAAAACATATCACAAACTTGTTCTGACTGAGGACTCCACAAAGTCCTTCTTTGCATGCATCTGAGCAAACCATAAAATCTTAATTTGGATCAGAAATCCTCAAAATTGGAGAGTTGGTTAACAACTGCTTCAATTGTTAAAATCTATTTTCACATTCTGTTGTCCATTGAAACTTCACCCCCTTCCTTTGCAATGAAGTGATTGGGTGAGCAATTCTTGAAAACCCTTCAATGAATCTTCTGTAGTATCCAACTAGACTCATGAAGGATCTGACTTCTGTCACATTCTTAGGTGTTGTCCACCCTTTAATGGCCTCAATATTTTCAGGGTCCATTGCTATCCCTTCTTCGAATATGATATGCCCCAAATAGTGAATTATGTTTTGATCAAATGAGCACTTGCTCAATTTGGCATACAGCTAGTGTTCTCTTAACACTTGTAACACCATCCTCAAATGATGCTCATGTTCTTCTTCTGACTTGAAATAAACAAGTATGTCATCCAAAAATACAATGAATTTTTTTTCTAAATATTCCCGGAAAACACCATTCATCATACACATGAAAACAGTTGGTGCATTTGATAATCCAAATGGCACCAATGTGAACTTGTAATGACCATACCTTATCTTGAAGGAGGTCTTGATGATGTCTTCATCTCTAATCCTTACTTGATGATATCCTGACCTGAGGTCAATCTTTGAGAATATCTTTGCATCCTTTAACTAATCAAAGAGATCATCGATCCTTGGCAAATGATACTTTTCTTTATGGTCACTTTGTTCTATTGTCTGAAATCGATGCACAATCTCAATGTCCCGTCTTTCTTCTTCACAAACAATATTGGGGCACCCCAAGGTGACACACTTGGGCGTATATACCCCTTCTTCAGTAGCTCTTCAAGTTGCGTTTGCAACTCCTTTAGCTCTAGTGTACTCATTCTGTAGGGAGTCTTTGATAATGGAGTTGTTGCAGGCATCAAATTTATAGAGAAATAAATATCTCTCTTTGGGGGTAGTCCTGGTATCTCGTTGAACACATCCTCAAAATATTTCAAGACTGGGTGATCCTCCAGATTTGGCACCTTATCCTTAGGTGCTTCTTCCATATGGGTTGCAAATATTTGGTAGCCCTTCCTGTAACACTTCTTTAGCTACATTGTTGATATCTATCGGACAATAACTGCCCTAGGAATTCCTTGGACTGTTCTTGGGTTCCCTTCCTCATCCAGGCAAGTAAATGCCTTGTTATGACAGTCTAAGACACCACGGTGTCAGTCCAACCAATCCATACCAATTAGATAGTCATATGAACCCAATGGTAGGATGTTCAAATCTACCTTGGTACTTAGCCCATTCATGTCCATTACACATGATTTGACTAGCTCAACAACTTTTCTCTTGGCTCTTGTAGCCAGTTGTACCAGCCAAGATTTCTCATGCTTGCTTCTTGAAAAGCAAACTTTCCACAACTTTAGGATCTATGTAACTATGACTAGCTCCTGAGTTTATTAAAATAGTAAAGGCATGGTTATTGATCATACCTTCTACTTCAATCATGTGTGATTGAAACTTTGTTTGCTTGTTGTCCAGGGCTGCATAGATACTCAGAACACTTATGTCCATGTCCTCTATTGTTTATGCTTGTTGTACATTGTGGACAACTCTCACTTTTTCACTTTTGTGAGGACAATCTCTATACTTGTGGTCTCCTTTACAACCCCACCTTTACAACCCCAACATTGAATGGGTGTCTACCTCGGCCTTGTCCCACCTACCTCAGCCATCTTGTGCTCTCTGAAAGATGGTTTTCCTTGAGGAATGTTTCTAAAAAAGGGTGGCGTGTTCCCCTTCTGCCTTTGTTCCTTCTTAAACTTCTTCTTGTCTTCCCAAGCCTTCTGGAAAGTAGGCTTTCCCTTTTATTGATCATATAAGGATTTTTCTCTCTTTATGGTTTCTTCCAAAGTCTTGGAATCATCATATTGTATTTCATCATTGATGAATGATGGCATCCCACTCAGGTACCTCTGAATATTCATTGTCTTATCCTTGATGAAGGAGACATACTTCAACAACTCTAAGAATCTCCTTTCATATTCATCAATAGTCATGCTTCCCAGTTTAAGTTCAAATAACTATTTCATGTTTTTATTATAATACCACTTGGTCATGTATCTCTTCTCAAAATGCCTCTTGAATTCCTTCCAAATCACATTTTTCTCCATGATGTGTTGTACTTGCAAAAGTTGATCCCACCACATGGATGCCTTTCCTTTCAACTGATAGATAACAATTCTTCCTTCTGCATGGGAAGAATAGTTATGCAATTGGAAATACCTCCTCATGCCCAACAACCATGTCTCAGCATCTTCACCCTTCTTGTGCTCTCCATCAAAAGTAGGAGATTTGATCTTATTCATTTCTCATTTCAACTCATCCACCCCATAGCTCCTATGCTTCTTGGCAGGGGATGGACTTGAGCTACTGTGTGATCTCCTATGGGAATGCTTTTGGGAGTGATGGTGATGTCTGCTACCACTCCTTGATCTTTCTTTTTCCTCAAGGGTCTTGTGGCTTCCTGATCTGTTGGAGCAACTCTCCTTATCCAACTTGTTTTCAATTCGGTCCAGGCTTTTCATTAACTTCATATTGAAGTATTCCTATTGTTCCTTCGCCTTCATAAGCCTCTCATTATCATCCTTGTGGCTCTGAACATCTGTCTGCAATTTTTTGATGGTCTCAACCAGATTTATGTCTTCCTCCTTTTCTCCTCCATGTCCATTGGAGTTGGTTCCTTCCATATCCAACTGGACATTCAACCCTTTGTTTTCATCTTCTTGATTGAAGACTACCTGAGTATCATCCATCACTTATGCACTATGTGCTAACTCTGATCTGACAACTGTTAATTCTGCAAAAATTTGCAGCCAACAAAACTTTGTAAGGCTAATTTTTCTTAATAATTTCATGAAAACATGAACCATTATGATTCATTAATATATCAAACTTATTTTCTGTTGATTTCCTAAGAAATTGACTATTCAAATCTAATTTCTAGGTGCATAGTTATCTTCTATCGTTCATGACCTTTCCAATGTCCGCTTTCATGTTCAATTTTGAGTTTTGAGCAGGAAGTTATGGATATTTGAACAATTTATCCCTTTCATGTTCTTAAACAAATATTTTAGGAACTATCCCCTTTCCTTCGGCCCACAAAATCATATGACCAGGGGTTGTGACCCAATGTTAACAAATAGGTGCTTATCCTTTGCTTCGGGCCTCCGGGGCTCTAAAACTTCTGGGCTTTAGAGGATCTTCCCCCATTACCATACACTTTCCATGAACGTCGATTCTCCGAATACTCGGAGGACATACATATTAACGGTCCTTATTCCTCATCAAAATCTATGATGGATCGATGCTCCGAGACTCCGAGCTTCGGCAGTTTCCAAAACACATCACAAAAAATATCTCGAAGTGTTGACCCATCGAAGATCCCCTTTCTTTATTCCCTGTGTCATTCTCTGATCAATGGTTGAGATTAGCTTCGTCCCTCTGAGAGTTCCCGACTCACAACAAAATGCAACGCAAATCCTCTGGAGTACTTCTTCTCCAGACATTGGGATCTGGCGCCACGCATCTTCTGTGATCAATGGTCATGATGGAGTATGGCCTTCGGGCCTCCGGAAGTCCTCGACCTCAACTCTTTATACCTTGAATCCTTCGGACCACGGGATCTATTGTCGTGTGTCCCCTCTTGATGAACAGTGGGGATTTACTCTGCTCTTCAGAGCTTCGGGGGTCTTCATACTTAACAACTCTTGACCAAGTTCCTTCAGAGTGTTAAGACTCCGAACTGCAAGATCTGGCTCTATGTGGCAGAATCATTAAAAGTGGACATGTGGCCCAATCTGAGGGGTGACATTTGTCAAGCTCCAAATGGAAAATCGATCTTTTAAAAGCACATAACACCCTGACACGTGGCATGCATCTTGTGTGTTCACGTCACCCCAAGTGATGTCACCAAGACACATCACTTCAAAACTTCGGGACTTCGATACTCCGCGACTTCAGGACTTCAGAGGTCCAGAAGTTCCTCCAACAAATTCTCCCCGAACACCAAATTCCTGAACTTCTTAACCTCCCGGGGCCCACGTAGTACAACTGTCACCAATCAAAGTGGTGACACATGGCCCCACCGTCAAGTGACATGTGTCAATTTTCAATCGGTCCTAAGGGCATGAAAAAAGTATAGAAATGAGTGACACATGGCAGACCTAGGTAGGTCCATGTCACCCTAGGTGACTTCATCTTACCACTTCATACCCGGAACTTTGGGACTTCGGGGATTTCTCTGCCATGCAACCTCCAATGGATTTCTCGAACATCGAACCACAAGAGAAATCCTATGACTCTCCTCATCTCGAAGGATCTACAGCTAAGGATCACTACAGGAATTCAGAGGATTTAGTTGTTGAACACCCCACAACCTCCAAATTGTTGAACATTGCTTAATCTGAGGACACTTGTCCCTGGAAAATGGATGGTCCCAATTGGTTCCAGACTTTGGGACTTCAGCATTTTTCTCTGCTTATAGATTTAAAACAGTCGAAGGGGCAAAGTCCGAAGGACTTATGTGCAACCTCCATGCAACTTCTCTCGATCTGACAATTGTGGGGGATCTGTCTCCTTCCAAGCAAATCCAATGGCCCAAATTTAACTCTGCGGCCCAATACCACTTTTGTCATGGTTGATCAAACTGTTATACCTCTTGAGCTTCTTAACATAGCTAAGGTGTTCCCCAGTGCCCTCTTGGCACTCTGTACATCAATTCTTTGTGGAATTTTGACTCCAAATTCCACATTCATGGCTCATCTAGGTTCAGTGTGGAAACCATGGGCTCTGATACCATTTTGTAGCATCCCACGGCCACCCTTACCATGGAAAATGCCACCAATGCAAAACCGACTATTATGAAAACCAGATTGTAACATACCCAGCCACCCATGCCAGGTCATGTTACTTGAAACTATTTGTCATGCTCTGACACACACACACACACATATATCTAATGCAATTTTAAATAGAGATAGACATTTTGTTCATACACATATTCATGCGGAAGCGAGAATAACACATACATGCAATATATACAGGCAATTTTGATAACAATATAACACATGTACAAAATACACAACATACAATTAACATAGAATTGGTATTTCTCTTTTTATGAGAAGACCATCGACTGCATGCAGACCATCCTTCAACCTCCCAGCCTTAGACCACGCTGCTCCAAGATATCTGCAGTGGGTCACCCCCGAGCTGGGACTAAACTCCACCCAGGGCAAAGGAATCTTAGGCTAGGATGAGATTATGGAAAGCTGAACAATGCACATGAAGGATTATCTCCAAGGAGCCTACTTATTCCCACTACTCATAGACTCTCATTTCCCACATGCTTTTCCCACCCTTGGAATATGCACCTTCATTGTTCCATAGTCCATCGGTTGCTCCACTTCCCTTCAAGGACTTCAACAATAGGTCGGATCAGGAATTCTCATAGCTCTGTAGATGCTACTGGACTCCCTCTAGGATAAATCACTTCCCCAACAATCTCTTTCACCCGCAAAGAGTTGATCACATGCCTGACAACTTGCTTCTTCAACCACGGGCTTGACAACCCGCCTCTTCAAACAAAAGTATGCAAAAATGGTTAAGGCAAGGGATGACTCAGCAATTATAGAGGTTTACAATGGCATAGATTCAACAATGGTGGAAATAGCTCTTGATGCGTGCTTTTTCAGTGTGTGCATGAAATGGACAAGTGATGACAAGAATCGTGAGTGAACTCGTGAGGAAAGATGGCAAGCAATGGTCAGAATGCTCAGAGCGAGAATGGTGAGAGAACTCGTGAGTGCCAGAATGGTGAGAGCCATAAAGGTGAGAGCCAGAATGGTGAGAGATAGAATGTTGAGAGCCAGAATGGTGAGAGCTAGAATTGTGAGAGCTAGAATGGTGAAAGAGAATCTCACAATGGTGGAAATTCCCACATAAATCTGCATGCATCCTGGGTGACACTTGGCTCTCCAGGAGCTCGTTCCTCTCCACTTGGAGTTTGTTCCTCTCCCCAAAGGAACTTAGGATAACTGGGTTTATTTCCCAACTTTAGTATTTTCAGGAAGTACATTATAATATCCCCTTGGGTTAATCCCTCAATCTTATCCCCTCTTTCCTAGCCTCTCAACCCCCTTTCCCTTCCTAGTGGAGCTTAGTCCCCTAAAACTCTTTCTTCGTGGTTGGTCTACACGCACCGATGTGTTTTTATTATTAATATTCATAATTACATATACAAAAATAGGCTCACTATCATTAGCATCTAGGCTCTCCGGCCTAATAAACACATAATCCTCCCAGCTTATAAATACTTGGATCACCAGCCTATAAACACCATCAAACATCATTACAATTCAATAGGGGCTCAGTCTTGGGGTATTACAAGGCTTCACTGCGACTCCCAAAAACTGGTTGTCATCTTGCTCCATCCAAGCTGATAGCGCTATGAGAATTAGTAACCATGCATAATGGAACCCGGTCCCCTTATCTAGCGCTTCCTTGCAATCAATCAAAATTTGGTTCAATAAGAATTTCTCCCTGTTCATCTCGTCGCCTTCAATACATCTTTCTGCTACCACGATTATTGATGTTAGCACTTGATATTTTATGCATTTTCTTAGCAACGTACATGATAATTCTTGCATCACAAACCTTACCATTATGTCACATATGCTTGCGACATCTAATCCACACTGTCCCCAAAATTTATGGAATTTCTCCTTCATGCTCTCGGTTAGAGCTTGCTCATTATATTTATCAAAAAATAATAATGATGGGTTGCTCCCTATGAAGGAAGACTAGTAATGTGCATTATTAAATCTGTATCGATGGAAATTGGCCTATCAAGCCACAAGTATCCCCCGTGCACACAACTTAGCAACATTGTTACACATTCATTAATCTCCTAGATCCGTCCAAAATGTGGTATATAAAATAGGTTCAAAATTCCTTCCTTCTGCAATCCCGTAGCACACACCTGTGGTTCTATGACTATCATATGAGTCTCACCACTAATGTACTTCTACATGAACTTGTTGGGTACTAACTAAAGAAACTTTTTCTCATTTGTAATGTCATGATCAACATATTTCAACGTGGGTATCAGACCTAGCATGTCCCCTTCTACGATCACTCCTTCTAGAATCAGTGGCTCCACAAGCGAGCACTTTGCATCCTTTTGTAAGTGAACCTATATGGAAGATGGATTTCTCAGTGGGATATAATCCCTAGGGAATATTGATTATGAGGAAGATGCCTCCTTTGTTTCTTCAACTATCGATGGCATTGCAGGTTGACCATGTGGTTTCTTCATAACCGATGTTGAAGTTGTTGTTGTCTTAGGGGCTTCCATCTTCCTCTGTGACACCGGTCTCTACATTCAACCATGATTAGTAGCTCGACTCTGAAACTTTATCTCTATAACTTTGACTGTCTATACAAATTCTAAGTGACAATAACCTTCTCTCGTCAACCCTTTACTTTCTTTTATACTTCATCACCGGCTGTGAATTCCCTTCGCGCCTAAACTTTATGTCTAATCTACTAATGGTTTTCATTCATTACCTACATTAGTGCTAGATAAACTATGTATCTTCAATGAATTATCCATTCAATTATGAAATCTGTCAAAATATTCTGGCCAATCTGCATGTATTATTATGTGGCGCCACTGCTTCACCATCATGGTAGCTCTTTACCGCACATCCCATCATGGACTGTCTTAAATACTCTTAGTTGTCATTTGTGAAATATATTCTCTTTGCATGATCTCTCCTCTCTGCAGGATCTCTTATATTTGTGTGATCTATTCTCTCTGCACGATCTCTTCTCGCTGCATGATCTCTTTTCTCTATGGATTTTTCCCGGATTTTCTTTTTTACCTACTAATCTTAACTTATTTTTCCAGTTTTCTTGTTTTTACTTTATTTTTCTACCTTTTCTTCCTATAGTACACTATGATACAAGGTATCCTACGTAATTTACCTAGTGCATAGAAGGATGCATGTCCCTGTAGAGTTTCAGTCGACTCCCATTCACTAGTCCTTCCATGACTTGTCCATCCAATTATTATAGTTGCACCACACTTGCTTCAGTCACATATCTGATCATGTATGGCCCTAACCAGTGCATCCTAAACTTCTCAGGGTGTTGTAAGAACTTACTGTCAAAGAGTATTACTAGATCTCCTGTCTAGAACTTCTTCTGCTTTATGTGTCTATCATGCCATGCCTTTTCTCGTGCCTTACGTACTTGTTGGTGGAACCTTGTGACAAATTGGTCTTCCTCTAATTCTAGTAATTGTGATAGTATTTCTTCCATTGCGTCAGAATTCATAAGGTCTGCCATCGCAGCAATGTGCAGACTCGGTACTAGAAATTCCATGGGAATGACTACTACCTGACCATATGCTAATATAAAGGGTGTCTAGCATGTTATCTTATTGCATGTAGTTCTATAATCCCATAGCACTGTAGGAATCCTTAAGTCCCAGTCATCTCATCCTACATTACAAAAAAAAATTGATGCATTCTCCAATATCTTATTGAAGGCCTCCATAGTTCCATTAGCATGGGGGTCATATGAAGTGCTCTTCTGATGTTGAATCTGGAACTCTTTTATCAATGCTGCAAATGTCTTTTTCAAAAAGTGAGTCCCCTGGTTGCTCATAAGTACTTTAGGACACACAAACCTTGTAACTATGTTCTCGAATAAGAACCATGTAGTTGTCTCCACACTGCAATATGTAACTGGTTCTACCTCTGCCCATCTTGTCAAGTAGTATGTTGTGATAATTATGTACCTAGCTCATATTCTCCTCGTTGGTGGATTAATTGGTCCTACAAAGTCTACGGCCCATTTGTCGAACACCTCAAAAGTGACTTGCGGATTCAAAGGCATCACATCCCTTCATGATGGCCTTCCTACTCTCTGGAAAGCGTCACAACTTTGACAATATTCCTTAGCGTCCTTATGGAGGTAGGCCACCATAGCTATGTGTGCAAGATCTTTTGTGTTGTCGCCTTTCTTGCATAGTGTCCTCCTGCAATTCCATCATGTGCCTCCTCAGGGATCATTGGTCTTTCATGTTCTAGTACACATCGTCGCAGTATCCCATATATACCTAGATTATACAAGTTTCCTATGATCAACTGATAATCCACTGCTTTAACCACTAGTTGCTTCTTATGTGTTACCTTCATGTTGGTTGGAGCGATTCTTGTACTTGAAAATTGGATAATTTCTACAAAGTGGTCTTCTATCATTTGAACTAAGAATAAATGTGCATCCAGTAAACTATCATCTAGATTCCATGTGTCTTATCTTGTCAGTGTTTGTAAAAAATGGTCTAGTCCTGCATTTAGTTTCCTTAGCTTCACAATAACTTCGAAGTCATACTCTTGGAACAAGAATAACCATTTGCAGATTCTCCCCCCCAACATTGGCTTGTTCACTAGATATCTAAGTGCAGAGTGGTATGTATACATCTTGAAGTGGAACCCCAACAAGTACTGCCTAAACTTCTCCAAGGAATAAACCATTGCCAATCCTTCCCTTTATTTTGTCGTGTAATTGTTCTCAGCAGTCGACAACTTCCTGCTATCAAAGGCAATTTGATGGTCTAATTTTCCTTCTCTTGGTTGTGCTAATACTGCACCAAGTGTTATCGATGATGTGTCCACATGAACATGAAACTCTTTCTACCAATCTGGGAACACTAGAATGGGAGCAGTTACTAACTTCTTCTGCAATGCATCCAAACCCTTCTGGCAATCTTCATTCCACCAAAACTTAGCTTCTTTCTTTAATAATTTTTCCATTGGAGATGTAATCTATGCATAGCCTTTAATAAATTTCCTATAATATCATGTTTGACCTAGATTTGTTCTCAATTATATCACTGATTCCAGTGGTGGAAAATTAACAATTACTATGATCTTGGCAGGATCAACCAACAAAACTTGCTTTCATACCACATGGCCTAACAATATCCCAAATGGTGCACAAAAAGTACATTTCTTCAAATTTAATGATATATGATATTGTCTACATCTATCAAGAATCATCCTTAGATTTTCTATATGATCCTTCAATAGGCTAAACACGGTCCAATCATCTAAGTATACTTCAATAAACTTATGAATAAAATCCTTAAAGGTTGCGACAACTACTCTAGAAAACATAACATGTGCATTCTTTAACCCAAATGACATTACTGAATATTGGTAGCTTCTCGATTCTATCGCAAATTTCATCTTGTGTCTATATTCTAGTGCAATCTTTATCTTATGGTATCCTAAAAATCCAGCAGTGAACGAATAGGCCTCCTGCGCTCCTACGTTTTCTAATCCTTCGTCTATAAAGGGGGTTGGAAACGGGTCATGCAAGCATGCATCGTTCAACTTCCTTAGGTTGGTGCAAATTATAATACCCCATGTTTTCTTATCTTGAACAACCTTTGGACTTATCCATTTGGACTATGTGATGGGCTCAATGATACAATCTTTTATCATTCTGTCAACTCTACCTTCACTTTTCCCTTGTACTTTGTAGTCAATTTGTAAGGTCTTTGTCTTAGCGGTTTAGCATCTATTTTTAATGGGATCTTCATCTTGCCTAATTTCCCAACTATTCCCTTCATCTCTAAAAAGGTTGTTGGAAAAAAATATTGATATTCATGCAATAGGTCTGAAATATTTTCGATAGTCTCATCTTTCCAATAATCACCGATATTTGCAAATTTCGGTTTCTCCTTCATGCCAATGTTTACTTTGTGCACTCTTAAGGGCTTCACATATGCATCAAATTCAAGTTTTGGTCCTATTACGTCGTGCTCCCCTTTAGTCTCTTGTACTTGTACATTTCTTGGATCTTCTTGCTCTTGATCTTCCTCGGTAACATAATAACATTCTAATAGTTCATGGAATTTCACAGACTCTCTGTGCGCACTACATGAAGGTACTATTTCCATTTGTCCTTCTTCCATAAAAATTGTGCTCCTAATAACTTACAGAGCTACATCTACTAAAGGTGACTTAGCTTCAAAGTTATATGTTACCTTAAAATTCCATGTGATCTCTTCCCAGTCTGTTGTCCCTCTGCGCATTTATAGCTCTTGATACTAGTTCTTGGGAACCATCTCAAGGGTATGTATGAACGTGTGTCTATTCCTACTTCGACACTCGTCTCCAATTCATCATACACTGTGTAATATGATCCTTCAGACTGCTCATCCATGTATACTTGTGTGTAACTTCTTCTATTCCAAATCAAATCTGCATTATCCTTTTACAAAGATGTCAATCCTTAATTCCTTCATTGTGTGTAGCCCAACATCTCGTTGGGGTTGCTCTTAGTGCAACATCTAGTGCTAACAATATTTGTTGTTCAGGTATATACAACTCAAGTCTCTTACAAAGGAACTTACATTAGTTAATCCTTCAAATCTTTGTGTATCATGTATCTCTATTCCGATCCAACACAAAGAGCGAGTAATGAAAGCACATCTTCTAGTTGATAGTTCGTGCAACCTGTGATGCCAATGTTCAAGTCCTTCCTCTGAATCTGACGAACAAGATATAATTTTTCTCCAACTCAACGCACCATCTGTAGTAGGGTTGATGTAGTCATCCATGCGCATTGTCATATTATATAGGTTATCAATTTCCTTTCTCATGGGCTCCGCATACCTTCATTCTTCCATGGGGTCTAACGGTGAAGTGACCTTTAAGCCTCCTTAAAAAAATATTTATCATTTCTTCAAGTTAATAAAATCCTAATTGCCAAAGGCCCAATCCAGTCCGAGCAATGCTAGATACAAAAGACTATTATCCATGATCTCAATTAACTCAAAATCGGCTACATTGCGTACTCCATCTATGTTAATAGGTACTCCTACAAGTCTCCTGATCAGTATTATCTTATGTTGGTTCTCCAATATCAACTGAACAATTGACCAAACTAGCTTCGACTTTCCCATCAGTACCCATGTCTATCTTGGAAGAAAATTGGCATCTAATCCTAAGTCCAAAAACACATTATCCAGTTCATATTATCCTATCTGCGCACTTAATATGATTTCTTTGTTTGTCCTATTCTTGCACAATACTTGGTTCACTGCTCTCTGTGTCATAGGTACTTCTTTGTCTTGGGTGCATTGATCAATCATTCCATGCAGTGCATTCAATGATGTTTAATCTTGCATCCACTCTAAACAACTCTTTAGAAAGTATTTACCTTTTCCACTGACCTCTCTTGAATGGTGAAATCATAAACTGACGACATATCATATATGGGTGGCATATTTGACATGGATTCTATCTAGTCCAGTCCTAGTATCTCCCTCCTCACTCGCTAATAGGTTTATTTTTTATTTCTACAAATTGAATGTTGGCATAGGATCATCTTCTTTCCTAATCCATTGCTCGACCCCTTTTCCCCTATCTGTCGCATTTGTAATAGTTCTCGTTCCTCTGCGCGTAACAATTGCTTCTCTGGGATGATCATTTTCAGTGTATTTAATTGTCTTATTAAAACATCTAATACATTTAATTATCAATCTGGGGCTTGTATGGAACTTTCAAACTATCATGCACTGTATATGCAGGAACAACAATTCTTTCTATGTGTTGTAGTTATAGTATCAATGATTTTTTTTTAGTCAGAGTATAAACAATTCTCAAGATCTAGGAAGGCTCTAAAAAAATCCACACTTGCAAGAATTGAAAGCACACATTCACAGAAAAATAAATATCACACTTGCAATAAAGTAAATCACTCGAGAAAGTGGTGGGATGCTTAGCTCCCTTCAACCACCTACGGGGATCAGTAAATGATGGATTATGCCAGTCCCCTGCTCTCAACCACCTACGTGGGTTGACTAGAAGCACATAGCACATATGGAGATCTAATCTAAGTCACTCTTGCAATAAATGAAATGTCACACTTGCATGGAAATCACACTTGTTTGAAAATAAATACACAAGTTGCATAGGTATCAGGAGTATGACTCAATTGTTTTTCAAAGAAACCCCAACTATGTGCAGTACAACTTATTGCACAATTGAAATTCACACCACGCTTGTTGAAAATACATCACACATACTGAAAGGAAATTGATTAACTATTTGTTGGAAAAAAAATTAACTAAGTCTTCAAAATCAGAGCCTAATCCTTGCCAAGGTGATCCATGTCATTACCCAGACCAAAAAATATAGTCATTGCGTTAAGCATAGTTATTCCACGCCATAAAAGAATGAAATCCAATCTAAAATGCATTTATTAGAAACAAATCAATAAATAAAATATGACATGAATACTTGATTGCATAAATATATAAACACAGCCTCACATGAGTAATCTAATTACATTAAAAAATTGAATCAAGAAACTAGTTACGGAATTAAACAAAAAAAATCCTACGTGAATTCATAATAAAATTACAAAACAAGAAATCAAAGAAACCGCCTAAGCTACACAACACTTTATTCTATTGGAGTGGGCCCTACCTCCATAGAATAGAATGTTGATATTATTCTATATCAACATAAATTAATTAAGTTAATTAAGTTAATCAAAAGAAATAAATATATTATAACTGTGGATACTATAATAAATGGTATCGTGACCCATGCACACATAAGTGGATCAAAGCCCACCCCCATGTCCTTCAACTTTTAATCCCAAAGGGGTTGGATCCAATGGTGGAAAGCGAGGAGTTTTTCACCATTGGGCAAGGTTCAATTCTCGTGAGGGCTTTACCTGGAGCCATGGGGACACCTTGAGGTAGTGGTCGAACGTGTGGTTGCACCCAGAGATACTATAATAAATGGTATCATGACCCGTGCACACATAAGTGGATCAAAGCCCACCCCCATGTCCTTCAACTTTTTAGTCCCCGAGGTGTAGGACAGTCGGTGACGGAGTGTGTTGTTAAGCCACTCCGTGTTGTTAAAGTCACTGGTTCGAAACCTGCGGGGACAAAAAATCCAACCATGTTAAGGGTTGGTGTGGCTCAGGTCGGGTGCGATCCCCGGGTGATTTTGACGGCTTAGATGCCCCTGAGTCACGGTTTCTCAAGCCACAGGTTAATCGCGTAGACAATAGGTCCCGCACAAATTAACAAACACAAATATATATATATTATAACTGTGCAAAGGAAATAAATCAAATTAATTACTTAAATCACACAGTACAGAAATTATAAAACTACAATTAAAATAAAAACTCACTAAATTATGTCATTGTCATTTGGACATTGCTCCAAGAGTCCTCCCCAAACAATGGAGAGAGTGCTCTCTTTTATACATAAATTAAATGGAAACTAGGAATAACAAATATCTAAATAAACCCACTTATAGATTTAATAAATACATAGTGGTTACAACAATTTCCTAAATAACGAATAGTTTCCATGATTCTTGATAAAAAAAATAGCAATTAATAAATAACTTCCAAGATATTTGCTAATAATAAGAAAACAATAAATAACTCCAAGATCTTTTTCCCAAGAATTCTAGGATTCTTGGTTAACCATTCAAACTAATCTTATTAATGATTCCAGGATTCTTGGTTAACCATTCAAACTAATCTTATTAATGATTACAGGATTCTTTCCACATTCAAAATGGTTGTTGATCGTCCAAATCCACGACAGGTCTTGATGGTTGAAGGTAGATTTTTGTGGATTTGCAAATTTCTACATAGAGTTTTGGCGGTGCTGTAACTATGAGTAACAACAAACATGAGTGGCAACAAGTTGCAACAAATCGTAAAAACTCAACTTCTAAAAAAGTACGACCTGGAATGTTGAGACATTTTTAGGATAGGCTCGTATTGATTTAATAATGCCAAATTTCAAGGATCCACTTCGTAAATCTTCAGTTGTAGAAGTAACAGTTGTGACAAGGTAGGAGTAACAACAATGACAATTAGTTCTGCAAGAATCACAAACTAAACCACATTTTCAAAGATAAGTGCATAATATGCTATTTCTCTAATATTTAACCATAATTCATATGAAATAATAAGGAAATGCAATGAAAATCACCTTGGTTCTAAATCCTGCACATAAACATCAAAATGGATTAATAAGCATTAATACAAGGTTATGGACAAGCAAGAAGGGATTAAAAATAGGGAAAGAGGATGTAAAAAGGATGACAATTCCATGGCCCAACAATCGTCACGCTCTTTGGCTCCTATCATATGTAGGTTATGGCTCCCTCTTTCTTGCGACTTCACTATCAGTTGAGGATAGTCTTATGTCGCATGATCCAATTCTATGCAATATGTGCACGTCGTGTAAGGATTCAGACAATCCCTCACTAAATGTCTTGGTTGATTGCAATTGTAACAAATTACTGGTCCTCGACCTCCTTGACCAAATCCTCCACATCCTCGAACTCTACCAAATCCTCCTCATCCACCCTAGTTAAAACCTCTCGGAGTATTGTACTCTGGAAATCCTCCTTCTACTATGGCATTTTCCTCTTGGATCTTATACGCGTTTGAAGTGTGCTCTCTCATTAAGTCGAATGCACGAAAAATATTTTTTACCGTGTCCCATATATTTACAAAAATTACGAAACAAGTTTTTAGGCATACTTTGGTACTTCTACAGTAATGAACAAGTAGTCGGGTGATCTCCCCATGTCTTACATATCTCACAATACCCTACTCCTCTTGCCAATTGGTTTGGTTCTCCTGTGGTCATATACTACGTCAATTATAGGAATTCTTCCTTACAATGGCCTTTTGTCTTACATGTAATTGTTGATACTGAGAGGGGGGTGAATCAGTATCAAGTACAATTTAAAAACCTTTTACAACTTATACTTAAATCATTCAATTATATCCAATGAGCAATGAACAATAGTATAAGAGTTACACCAATACACCACAATACACCATGCACAATATATGAAAAATAATCAATAGTTTTTGTTCAAGGGAAGTA